>VDFB02132152.1:0-19960 GCA_007258455.2 Sequoia sempervirens | reverse complement strand
CACTGTCAATAAGGGTTTTATTTATCCCTATCTAATTGTATCAAGCAATGATCATGAAAGATTCATTTTGTTTTTGCACTTCCAAAGGGAGAAGTTCACTTTGCTGGAAAACAATGTCAACATTTGTTCCTTGGATCATGGTTGATATATCAGTTGGTTGTGTATTACAAGGGACATGAACTTGTTGTAAGTTTGTTTGAATCATGTTTTGATAGTGAGGGGAGGCTTGAATAAGGTCCCACAATGATATCTTAGCAAGATTATTCTTAAGTTTCTTGACAAGACCATACTCCAAGTGTGACTTGGGATGAAAGGGTTAGGTGGGATAGGATTAGGAAACGGTAAGGGTGTTGTTGTGGGTTGTTGTAGTTGCAGTTTATTTCAAGTGTTATATGTATGAGAAACAATATTATAACTTAGTTGTTACAATACATTAGTTTGAGGAGGGTAAAGGATAAGTTCAGGTTTATTTTGAGTTTGTTGTTTGTGTGAAGGTGGGTAAAGAATTAGAGGATTGTTAGGATGTACCATGAGGTATGTATGAGGACCATTGATCAAGGGTGATCTAATGAAAACTTGTGCATTCATAACCTCATTGGTCTTGGTTTGATGTATCTCTAATGAATGGAAATCGAGAATCACTTTTTTATCTAAGGAAGATACATTATTTTTGTTGTCATTTTCGTTCACCATGATATTCTCGCTAGAAGGAGAGCCTTTAGGAGAACAAAAAACCACATATTCTTGATAAGTAAGGCTTGTTTCTTCAGAAATGACTTCATCAACAATAAGGGAATGATCAATGATGATATAATCGATAAGGGGATGATTAGAAGGTGTTAATTGAATGTATATTGTCTTTAAGATCTCATTCTCTTGTTCCATGTTATCTACCCTACAAGGAGAGTTTGTAATATGTTCATATAATTTTGAAGTTTGTAAAGAAGCTTCATCACAAGTGAGGGAGGCATCAAGAGAAGGATCACTATGGTTTTCAAATAGATTATCCCAAATAGGAGGAGCATTAGGGAAGGGAGGGTCAAGATTCTCATGAATCCTAATAGGGATATCTTCTAATACCAACCTATGCTCTTGAAATATATGAAGGATATTAGGAGATGGAATTTATTGATCATCATGGTTATGTAGATTAGGTAAGGTAGTATTCAGGAATATTTCTATGATTTTATCTTCTTGTTTTCTAGTGTCTTCTAAAGGCTAAAGAGGAGAGGGACAATCAAGACTCTCAATGCTTGTAGCTCCTTTCACCAAAGTACCTTCATCACTAATAGGAAAGGTATTGGGAGAAGAAAAAGTATGAGTGTTATGATTATCTACACTTGCATCCTCTTGTGTGACTATATTCTTGCAAATATGATAGGTACTAGGAGGGTATGCAACATACATGTCAAATATTTTAATTTGTTGTCTTAGATTATGTCCATGAAAAATAGAATCATACAAGCCAATTGTTATTATAGAAATGTGGAATTATTTAAGAGAACACATACTAACAAGAAAAATTAAATAAAGTGTAATGCAAAGACTTTAAATGAAATACAATTTGTACATATGAAACAAGGTAATTTTCTTATTACACTATGTACCAATCAAAAAAATGGCATGTGCAAAATGCAAATGTGAAGTGGAGCAATGAATGAAATTAGTTATGTCAAGTTAGATTTAGTAAAATTAATGTAATAGAAAATCAGTCAAGTGATATAGGTAACTGATGGCAGCAAATAGAAGTAGAAAAATAAGGTTTTCAGCTTTGTAAAAGGCTATTTCAAGGGTCAAAAGGGACTAATTCTCCTAGGGTGGCGATTGAGTCCCAATATGGACTTTTTTCATAGTTTTTAGAAAAGTATGAGTGGTATTTATGCTTTCTGAGTGCTATGATGGAATCATAAGTTAAAAATGTAGAATTTCAAAATTTTGAAATGAATTTAGATGTGAAAAATGCAACCTAAATGCATGTTTTATGAATGCAAGTTTCTAAAACCCTAGAATGCAAAAAAATGCAAAATCTAATGCATGCAAGCTATTCCTAGGATGATAATGGACTCCAAATCAGAAAATAAATTATTCTAAAAGAAGGTTCACCAAAGTGTACCATTGATTTTTGGAACCCTAATCCTTTCTAACACTCCTAGGGTTTTTCGTCTAAAAGGAGAAAGAAGGGCCAAAATGCTCATGTTACATTCAAAGATTGATGTGATATGGATGGAATATAGATGAAATATGCATAGATGAAATGTTTGAATGTAGGAAACCAATAAGATTAATTCATTACTGAATGGAAACTAAAGGAAAATAACTTGTATGAAAACACATTGTGTAATGCATAAACACCTAAAAATGAATGCAAAATGTAACATAACTGAATGAAACTAAAAGTGTGGACCTAGAATCTTGAAGGAGGATAGAAATGACATTTGAAACACTACTGATGCTGATTTTAAGGCCTAGTGGGACCTATTCACCATTCTAGGAAAATCAGTCCCAATTTTGCAAAACTTTCTCAGAACTTGTTTTTGCCAAAAAAGTATCTAAAAATGTAGAAAACTCAAAATTGAATTAGAAGTGGGACTCATTCTCCACCCACTTAGAATGAGTTAAGTTTTTAATTTATGAATATTCAAAGGTGTAATTTGGAGCTCTCGGTATGCACTTTGATTGTCTACAGGTGTCTACTTTCAAAACTCTTATTTTTGAACCTAAAAATGAGTTTTTGTTGATATTTTGACTTGTTTAATGAAGAGAAGACTTGAGAAACCTTGTAACTTGATTCTTAATGATTTCCAAGCTTCCAAGAGACCTAAATATGGAAACACACAAGGCAAGACAGAGAAATGTTCAATGTTAGGGCATGGGGGTTTTCCTTGGTCAAACTCCTTTTAGGTAATTAAACAAAAATAATGAAAGAAAGTAATAAAAAATGAAATAATGGAGTTTATTACCTTTCCATAATGTTTGTTCTTGAATTTTTGAAGCAAAACATGTAGAATCTACCCTTGAAAGTCTAAAAAATTGATCTTGAATGACTTGTAATGTTATAAACCTAAGTTGCTTGACTTAAGATGGAAGATTGGTGGATGAATGAATGATAAAAGATGTGAATTAGGGTTAAAATACTTATATTTATAAGAAATTAACCTATTTGACCCATTATTACCTCATCATAGGCTAACATGAAGTAATATTAAACATAAATTTCACTTTTTTCCCACTCAAAGGTCAAAAATGAGCTAAATGGGTCTAATTCGCCACACATGGCGAATAGGTCCAACCTAGATGGGAATGATTCACCATGCATGGTGAATGGTTCCTGCATGGGCCATTTTGATAGCTAAGATGCTAGGAGATAAGGAAATAAGGTTTAAATTGCAACTTTATCAGGTATTTGATCAATTTAAGCCTTGAGAGGCACAATATGGGTTAATAGGGGCCTATTAATGATGATGTAAAGGTCAATTAGGGCTTGGGACACATAATTCAATGTTAAAGTGTGATTAAATACACTTTACAACATTGAAATAAGGTCCACATTGTTGGAAACACATGGGTAGACAGCTAAGAGGGGGGGTGAATTTGAAAATGTATTCAACCTATTAACCTTATTATCAGATCTAATTAATAACAATTAAAGCATAAATCGTCAACACATCAGAAACACACATAAAACAAAGATTTTTTACATGGAAACCTGATTAGGGGAAAAACCACGGTGGAGGTTAGACCACAACATTATACCCTATTAAAAGTATAAAGAGTGAAATATGGGGAATGCACATGCATTTAAGCACACTGCCTAAATCTCACTGCTCAACTACAACAAGGATAACCGCCCAAAGGAAGACACATTGTCTTACAAAAAGATTCAAATTACATTTGTAAGGATTTGAACAAACAAAATAGCATCTACTAATGCCTTATCATAGTTCTGGTTAAGTATATGAACACTTCTTCAATCTTCTTCACTCTTCTTCACACTTTTTTCTACCTTCAAATGATTTAGAACATTATTCACACATACAAACACATGAGCATTACCAAGAATACATCCAAATCAAATAAAAAATTAGTCATATATATCTGCAAAAGGAAATTTCATCGCTACATTCTGGCTTCAACAAAATAATAAAATGAATATAAACTCTCGGCCCAAAACATTAAATAGTATTAATGTAAATAAACTAAGGTTGGCCAAAAATTAGTGAAGACCTAAATAAACATCTTCAAACATGAAAAAAATTCAATTAATTACTCCTCAAAGATCCACAACACACTACAAACACCATGTCAGCTAGGAACATGAGAAACATGAACAAACAAGAGAAAATTGCCAACCACAAGTGCAACAATCAATGTGAATGTGCAACAAAGATGGAGAATGATCTAGAAACATCCAAGAAAATGATGAATCAATAGAGAAGAATCAGTAACAACAAAACTAGATAAAATCACATCATCTTAAATCAGGAACACCAACTAAAACAACTAAAAAGTTTTCAGAATATAAATCTTCATAACTTGATCAAATCTTCACGTGGATCTCTGAAACTTGATGTGGATAAACTAGATACATTTAGAAAAAAACCCTTTAGTCCACAAGCTCTAATTGTCAATGTACAAAACTCACTGATAGACTAAACTTCACTTCACCACTAACAACTTGCAACTCATTCCATTATAATTTTCTCAATATCCTCAACATATAAAACTTGCAATTAATCAATGCTAATAGTGTTGACATCAATGACAACCACATGTTAGCAACACAACCACAACATCCAACAATCTTCCCCTTTGGAATTGATGGTAACACATGATGTGAAAAACACCATCAATGCAACTATCTCTTAACACTTAATCCCCCTTAGGTTCTGACTCATTTTCTCATCAACTCTTTCACATGATCTTCTTCCCTATAAATTTTTTCCCATTACTCTTCTCCCCCTTTACATCAATGAAAAAGATCTCTTTTCACCACATAAGTTTTGAACCACATATCTAAACATCTAAACATCTGACTACTCTTGTTGAGTAGTAGTCACCAAAACATTAATCCAAAGCAAGATATAACTATGAAATGAATGGAATAATGCAAATCAATGCATCCTTAGTTTTGATTAGGAGGGGTAATCACCCCTAACTTTCCTCTGAGATACTCAAAAGTATCCTCAGGCAATGGATTGGTAAATATATCTACAATCTACTCCTTAGTAGGCACATACTCCAGTCTGACTTCCTTTTCACTCACCTTGTCTCTGAAAAAGTGAAACTAGATATATGCTTTGTCTTTGAATGTAGCACCAGATTCTTAGAAATTTTAATAGCACTTGAATTATCACAGAATATAGCAATCAATTCATCATACACAACTTTGATATCCTTCAACATCTGCCTCATCCATAAGACTTGAGTATAATTATTAGAAACAACAATGTATTCTACCTCTCAAGTAGATAAAGAAATGGCATTTTTCTTCTTACATAACCATGAAATCAACTTCTTACCCAAGAAAAAATCTCCACCACTAGTACTTTTCCTATCATTTACATCTCCTTCCCAATCAAAATCAGTAAAGGCACTCAAAGTAAGATCATCATCTTTAGGGTACCATAGTCCAAAGTCAACTATTCCCTTCAAGTATCTTAAAATCCTCTTCACATTAGTCACATGATATTCCTTAGGATCGACTTGAAATCTTGCAACTATACATACAACATTCATAATATTAGGCCTAGTTTGAGTTAAATACAACAATCCACCAATAATCAATCTATATCTAGTCTGATTTTTCTTTAAAGAATCATCATTTGTTATCAACTTGCATCCAGACACCATGGGTGTACTGACTAGCTTTGAATTTTCCATACCAAACTTCTTCAAAAATTCCTTCACATACTTGGACTGAGATATAAAAATCCCTTTATCTAACTAAGTAATTTGTAATCCCAAGAAAAATTTCATCTCACCAATCATTGACATCTCAAATTCACTCTACATATCATTAGCAAACTTCATGCACAAACCATCATCTCCTCCAAAAATGAAATCATCAACAAAGAATTCCACAATCAAATATTTATTATGATCAGTCCTAAAATAAAAATTACTATCAACAGTACCTTTGTTAAATACAAGATTCAAAAAATACTTGTCCAGACTAGCATAACAAGCTCTAGGGGCTTGCTTGAGTCCATACAATGCTTTCTTTAACTGACACACCATATCTCCCTTATTAGTCAACTAAAATCCATCTGGTTTCTCAACATAAAATTCTTCTTCCAATTCACCATTTACAAAAGCTAATTTGACATCCATCTAATAAGCCTTGTAGTTCTTGTAAGTAGCATAAGCAAGAAATAATCTCGTAGCTTCAATTCTAGCAACAGGGGCAAAAGTCTCTTCAAAATAAATTCCTTCCATTTGAGAATATCCTTTACATACTAGTCTGGATTTCTTTTTTATCACTTCACCTTGATCATTCGGTTTGTTTTTAAACACCCATTTAGTTCCAATTACATTTTTATTCATGGGTCTAGGAACAAGAATCCATGTATCATTTTTCTTTAGCTCCTCTTTCATTGCTTCAACCCAATGTTCATCTTTACAAAATTGATTCACACTAGTAGGCTCAGTCTTTGAAATCAAGCAATACTCTTCTACAATTTTTTTCCTTGTTTGGACACCATTGTTCTTATCACCTATGATCTGATCTTCTAAATGGTTCAATCTTACATACCTCAGAGTTTTCTTAGGATTCTCTTCAACTTCACGCTCTTGTGTTCTCTCTTCTGCACTTTCACTAGTTTCTCCTTCCTCTTGATTTTCCCGATTCACTGAAATGATTTGAACTTGATTTGTAGTATGAAATTTCTTCCCTTTATTTGTACTGTCATTCTAATCATCAGAATAATATCCATAGGTTTTGGATGATGTACCTAAATCTTCATCAACCTTGACATTTTCAATTTCAACCATTTTCCTCAATCTTTTATTGTAACACCGGTAGGCCTTTCTTTTAGTAGAATAACCCAGAAAGATACCTTCATCACTCCTAGAATCAAAATTTCCTATATCTTCATCTCTTTGGATATAGCATTTACTTCCAAATATCTTAAAATATCTAATAGTAGGCTTATGACCAGTCCATAGCTCAAAAGGGGTCTTACCGGTATCACCTTTAATTTGTACCTAGTTGAGTGTTTACACAATAGTACTCACAACTTCTCTCCAATAGATATGAGGGACATTTCCTTCCAGTATCATTGTTCTAGCAGCTTCTTCAATCGTTCTATTCTTCCTTTCCACAACTGCATTTTGCTAAGGGGTTCCCCAGTGCAAATAATTGTCTCTTTATTCCATGTTCTTCCCAAAAAGAATTAAACTCACCGGAAGTGAAATCAACACCTCTATCTAATCTTAGACATTTAATATTTAGACCTATCTCTATCTCAACCATAGCCTTAAAGAACTTGAACTTTTCTTGTGCTTCAAATTTCTCCCTTAAGAAAGTAACCAACATCACTCTAGAATAATCATCAATGAGTAACATGAAATAACTATGACCTTGTAAACTTCTGACCTTAAAGGGACCACACAAATCAGTATGCACAAGCTCCAACAATTCATTTGAACAATACTATTTACTCTGAAATGAAATTCTAGTTTTCTTTCCTAATCGACATTCCTTGCATATGGCATTAGTAGGTTTCACCAACTTAGGTAGATCTCTCACAGCCTTAGTAGAACTTATCTTGACAATATTATCAAAGTTAACATGACACTTTCTCCTATTCCACAACCAAATTTTATCAACATGTGCAATCAAACAACTTTTACTAGCAGCACTCAAGTGAAAGATATTACCTTTTGGTTTTTTACCTAATGCAATCACATTTCCAAAACTCAATATTATGTACTTTCCATCCTTGAACTAAAGATTTTATCTCTTATCAATCATCTGACCAACACTCAAAAGATTACACTTCAAACCTTCCATATATAGGACATCATAAGTATTATGCTTACCATCAAGAGAAATGCATCCTCTGCCATGGATCACACCAGTTGTATTATCACCAAATCTCACCACACAACCATCATAGTTTTCCAATCTTATAAACTTACTTTTATCTCTTGTTATACGATGTGAATATCTGTTGTCAATCAACCATTCATCTTTCTCTTCAACTCGAGCATCTACTGCTTTCTCCACATTTGTACAACTAGAAAATCTAGTAGACATAGAGTTATTTTCCTTGATAGCAATAAATACCCATTCATCACCACTTCTATTTCCTTTATCAAATTCATCATCTGTCACACCTTCATATGCAGCATAGTAGAACTTCTTTTGAAATCTATGCATGTTATGTCTTGGTTTGGGAGCTCTTTTTGGACACCTTGATGTAAAATGACCTATCTTATTGCAAGAAAAACATTTAAGAGGAAATTTTCCTTCATACTCACCTTTTCCTCTTGGCACTCTTTTTACAATAAGTGCTTATAGCTCTTCCATCTCTCTTTCTTCTTCTTCAATTTGTCTTATTTCATCCTCATACTTGAATTTCTTTCTAGATGAGCTCTCACCCATATCATATCTTTGTTTATCTTTTTCGAAAGTAGTAGCCTTAAATGCATATTCAACCTTAGGAAGGGAATTACCAAATTCACTCAACTCAAAAGTAGTAAGATTACCAGCCAACATATCTTTGGTTACATTTGTTACAATCCAAAGTTCTTCAATAGCAGTAACTTTGACTTTATATGAATTAGGGAAGGATCTAGCACTTTAGCAACAATCTTCTATCTATCCACCAACACATCTGATACCACACACAAGTTCATTCACTCTTTTCATGAAAGTAGTAATGTTCTCATCATCACCCATTATCAATTTTTTATATTTCCCTTTCAGACTCTACAACTTAGAAATCTTCACATTAGCATCACCTTCATACAAGGTTTCCAACTTTTTTTAGATCTTATAAGCAGTCTTCAGATCCATCACATTTGTCATCTCTGAATTAGTCAAGGAACTGAACAATGCTTCCTTAGCCCTAATATTATACTCAGTATCTCTAGTCTTAGCAGTAGTAGTAGGACCATTCTGAGGAATAACATACCTATTACATGTAATGTTCCAGAAGGGTTCACCAATGCATCTCAAATGACACTCCATTAGAGTCTTCCACAGAGAATATTTTTTCCCATTTAATCTCATACTATCCTTCTTATAAGTCACCACCCCAGATCACCTCAAGCTATTAAAATTCTTCCAAGGAACCTGCTCTGATACCAATTGTTGGAAACACAAGAGTAGACAATTGAGATGCAGGGGTGAATCAGTTGTCTCAAAAATTTAAAACTTATTCAAATTATTAACCATATTCTCAAATCTTATTAACAACAATGAAAGCACAAATCATCAACAAAACAAAAAAAAACATTACACCAATATTTTTTACATGGAAACCCTATTAGGGGAGAAACCACAGTGGAGGTTATTCCACAAGATTATACCCTATCAAAAGTATACAGAATGAAATATGGGGAATGCACTTTCATTCAGACACACTGCTTAGAGTTCACTACTCAATTACAACAAGGCTAACCATCCAAAGGAAGACACACAGTCTTACAAAAATATTTTGATTACATCCATAGGGATTTGAATTGACAAAATAACATGTACTAATTCCTGATCATAGTTCTGGTTAAGTACATGAACACTTCTTCAATATTCTTTAGTCTTCTTGACACTCTACTCTACTTTTGAATGATTTATAACATTATTCTCACATACACACACACGAGCATTACCTAGCATACATCTGAATTGAATAAAAAATCACTCATATATATCTGCAACATGAAATTTAATCGCTACATGTTGGCTTGAACAAAATGATAAAGTGAATGTAAATAGTTAGACAAAAACATTAAATATTATTAATGTGACTCAACCAAGGTTGGCCAAAAATTAGTGAAGAACCAAATCAACATCTTTGAACATGAAAAAACTTCAATTAATTACTCCTCAAAGGTCCAGAACATGCTACAAACACCATTTCAGCTAGGAACATGAAAAGCATGAACACACAAGGTAAAATAGATGTAGATGTACAACAAAGATAGAGCATGATATAGAAACATCCACAAACATAAAAAATAACTAGAGAAGCATCCACAAAAAATGAACTAACTAAAATCACATCATCTTCAATCAGGAACACCAACTAAAGCAATAGAAAAGTTGTTAGAATATAAATCTTCATAACTCAATAAAATCTTCAGGCGGATCTTTGAAACTCGATGTGGATAAACTAGATACACTCAGCAACAAACCCTTTAGTCCACAACTTGTTGTCATCAACATATAGAATTCACTGACAAACTAAACTTCACTTCACCACTGATAACCTGTAACTCATTCCATTACAATTTTCTCAATATCCTTGACATATACAACTTATAATGAATCAATTCTAATAGTGTTGACACCAATAACAACCTTATATCAGAAAAACATCCACAACATCCAACACACATAGAATAGGAAAGCACAAGAACCAATGTGAATGTGCAAGACACATTACAACACTAGTTTAACATTAATTTTATCTTACAAGCCTTCTAGATTGATGTAATAATGTTATTAAACAAATTTTATATTGTTGAATTAGGGAGAAATGGGTTTATTAAGTATAGAAAAACATGAATGTATCTTACAACACTTTACAAAACCTTTATAAGACATCGTTAAAAGCATGTTATTCAATTTGGAAGGGTCCAAGACCTAGTGTGGATGCATAAAATGCCTCACAACACTTGAATCAAGGCCTTATTAAGTCCAATTTATCATGAATTATTCCCATGTCAAGCAAGAGGTAATTTTTTCTATGGTACACTAAAGGGATTAATAGGTATCTAAAATTTGTTTTAGGTTGTGGGTTGGACATCTTATCTGAAAGTTATGACAAAAACACCCTTTTTTCTATGCTACAAGGAATAGTGTCAACTTGTGAATAAATCCATATTGTTTGTTGTACTAAGGCTTTGGGAAAACATTGATTGAGTATTGTAGACCTTTGATACCATACTATGCATCAAAAGTCACCTAGCATATAGTCTTAGATGAAGGATCCATATGCCTAGTACCCAATAATTGTCATCATATAGTATAGAGCAATCCTAAAGGTAAATTGTAAGTAAAAGGGTTAATCTTTTAACTCCATTGATAGAAATACTCCATTAATAATGTCGTATTTCAATGCTTAATAGTTAAAGTACCTATAGATTGCTATATTCAATGATAACTTTTGTTATAATAAAATTTTACTTTTGTTATACTACAACTTATCCATGTAATGAAAATTACCTTTCATGCCTCTCCAAACTACATTAAAAGGAAAAATACTTCAAGCAGTACAAGCTAAAGAAATTATCCTCACATTTTGAGATAGTTGGATGTATAGAAATTGTAATTGAATTTTTTTCCAAACAAGCTGAATCCATCCAAATGTCATAACTAGATAGTGTTTTCATTATTCTAAGAGACAATCTCAATGAAAGCCTGGTAGTCTACAAAGATGGTAGTAGTCTACAAATAAGGATATATACCATATGGATTATTAGGAATTCCACCTAAGGTGTGTAGTCTTCCAATGTGGTAGTAATCTACAAGCTTCAATGGTGTGTTGGGGTTTACAAAGGAAATTCCATTCACTACATAATGTTTCTTTCCACTAATCAAGGGCCAAGAATTTGCAGGCTTGATAGTTTGAGCAATGGTAAAATTCCCATAATGCTATGATCCTTGGAGATTAGGATGAGTTCTCTTTATTTTCAAGTTTTTTTTGCATAATAAATTACATTGGATTATTTAAGAATTTAGAACATAACCTGAATTAAATCTAAGTGAAAGATGGAAAATTGTATTCTTTTCTAGGGTTTAGGACCTAGAATGACAATATTCACTCTCTCTCATTGAAGAACAAACCCTTGAGATCTCAATGCAAAGGAGAAAGAGATCTTGCAAGAGGGTTGTCCTATGGGCTGAATATAAACTAATGAGGGGTTAACCACAAAGTACAAACTTGGAAAGACAAAATGAAATGAAAGTTGTAACACTAAACCATAAGTCAATGCAAACCTTCACTAAATGACCTAGAAATGTAAATGAAACAAAACAAAAATCTACTAAAAAGACTGTGTGCACCTAGAAATGTAAAGCAGACTTGGATGAACTCAGAAATGCTGAAAATTTTGAACTTTTGACCTACAGGGACTCATCCACCAATCTAGGTGAGTCAATCCCATAATTGGATTTTTGCACAGGAACCAATTTTAGGGAAAAGGCTATATGAATCTGCAAACAATTTTGAAAAACACTTGTAGTGGGACTCATTTGCCACTTTTAGAGAATCAATCTTGTTCCACTTTTTTGGGAATTCAAAGTTCAAATCTGTGCTCCAATCTCTGTCCTTCCCTTCCAAATTGGTTTTGAAATCTGACTCTGAGAAAATACCGGCAAAATAGAATATACACTTGATTTTCTTATGGGGTGTTTACCTCCTTCAAAACCCTTGTTTGGAAATTAAACCTTGATGGAAATAATGGAACTTGAATGTAAATGTGATCATAAACCCTAGACTTCAGTGTGTCTAAGACTAGGAAATCTAAAACATAATACAACCATATTCTAATGTGTAAGGATGAGATGCATAAATGAAATATGACAATGGTTGACTCACTTTGAGAGACCTCTAATAATTCAGATGAGCCTCAATAATGCTTGTACATTCCTCGGGATGAAAGTAGAGTGATAGTGGATGATAGACTCACTTAGGAATCAAGTCATTAGGCTTGGATTGATGGCTAGTTGTATCTCCCCAACCTAGAATCCATCATGATTCACCATAGACAACCATGATCAATCCTTGACAATGCTAGATTTTGGATGAAAGTGAGCTTGAAGACCTGCAAAAACACTTTAATGTTTCTCCAAGACTTCAACTTTGCTTTCTTTTAAAACTTGAATGCTTTTATGAATGAATGCTTGAAAATTATTAATGCTTCTCTCCTGAAATTAGTCTTGAAAAAGCTTTCTTGAATGATAAAAATGACTTAGAAGCTTGATTATATGGGTATTAACACCTAATTACCATTATTCAGATCTCAAAGGTCGATAAAAACAAAAACTTTGAATTAAAAAGGTGATTTTCCTGCTCAAAATTTAAAAGGACCCCAAATGGGATTCATTCACCCAAGGTGGAAAATGCATCCCACCTAGGGGGACTCATTTGCCACTGAATGAGTCCCACCTAGATTTTTGAGGTGGGTTTTCAAGATTTTTGATGTTTTAAATGACTTTGTTGAGTTTTTTAGCTAAAATAAGCCTTGAGATCTAAAATAATGGGTCTTAGGGGCTTATTAATGATGAATGTTAAAGTGTAATTAATGCAAGGGTTCCAAAATAGGTCCAAATTAAGTGTTAAATTATCTCAATTTCAAGAGTGTACAATTTTCTACACTACTTGTAGCCCTCACTTTAGCACCCATATGACTCTACATGCATATGCAAGCTAAAGGACTCCAACAATACTCTCTATTTCACAAAAGGATACACATAAAAGTTCAATCATAGTACAGGGGAATGAAGCCCCCACTGTAGCTATCTATAAAAGTACAATGTTAGGAACCGTATCCTACAACACAACTTCATTAGTTCAAAAATCCTCTTATCTAATTTCTCATAAAAATCAAATTTGAGGGTAGATATATGCGCCAACTTGATTCTGCTTGCTTTATGAAGGTGGAATCAAGGTATTAGTCTAACCACATTGAATAGGGTAGGTCATATCGTAGGGTATTTCCAAATACCATACTATATGATGATATAAATTTGATGAGAATGAGAGAAAAATCATGATTCCAACTTAACAAATGGCATAAAAAATGGAGCTCTCTAGCTTTCGTTATGTTAATTTGAATAAAAGGCACCTTTTAACCCTAATATACTAAAAAACCCTAACTTTAGCTTATATAAGAGTAAAAAGTGAAGTAAATTCTAACTATTTTTTCATTTACCTTCTTGTAGCTTGAGTATCGTGAAGAGTGATTAAAGATGACAAGTTGACGAGATTACGTGTGTACCAAATTGGACATCCTATGGGATTAGTTGGCCCACGGTGAGCATTATCATCAAGTGAGTTGATTTTTTTTCCTTAGCTTTGTCCTTACACATTTATTTTATTATTTTTACAAATTTATAGGTCAAGTTAGGGCCTTGGAAGCAAAGATCAGAAAGTTTCCCTTTTTCACAAAGTTTTCCCTTTTTCTGCAACATGTCCCTTTTGTTTACGAAGTGTCACACTTTTTTGAAAAGTGTCTCATTTCTTCGCGAAGTGTCCCAAAAGGGGTCTAAAGTGTCTAGGACATTTTGGAGAGTGCACTAAAACAAATTTAGTACACTTTTTTGATTGTTGATGTAAAGATTAAATATTTTAGAATGCTTATAGGACATATTTTTTCTTTTTGTTAGATTCCCACACATTCGCGGTAGTGTCTGGGTGGCAGAAAAATTAGTCACCTTCAAGACCTAGCCCACACTCTTTCAATAGAGGAGATAGAGATCTTGCAGACCACAAGATTATATTGGGTGTGCCTCACGCCCCCATGAGGTACGATGATCCTATGTTGATGGCATTAGCAGAGTGATGGAACACAAACACATGCACCTTTAATCTTCCTACTGGCAAGATGACCATTACACTAGAGGACGTACATCACATACTATAAGTTTTTATTTAGGGTGAGAGGGTACATTTCCTATTAGAGTGGTCATTTTGAGAGATGGAATACAATATGTAGTATTACATTGGAGGTCTAGTGTAGGGCAGTATGGTGAGGCCACGGGTCGATCTAGTGATTCTACTATACTCATGGGCTCCACTATTTGCATGGATTATGATGTTCACAATAGCACTAGTACTTGTCCCTGACATATAGGGAGCACACTTATAGGGAGGAATATTACACATGATTCGGGGGATGGACAAGCACAAGACTATGTATGCTTGGGGGTACAACATCCTAGCACATCTATATTATGATCTTGGATGGTTTTTATTTTGGGAGATCGACAATATGGTACATTGTACACTACTACAACTATGGTGCCTAGAGTAGAGATTATGTGTACCAAACTAATAGGATTTCTATGTGCGATATCCCTAGAGTATCCTCAAGCCTTTAGCTACCCATTACAGCGTCTATAGTAGTATGGTGACTTACATTTTTGGAGATTCTGATTCAATGGATTAGACAAGGAAGACATCCTATGGAAACCTTACCAGCCTATTCTATAGTGGTCAGATGAGACTCAAAAAATGAGGAGATTGAAGATGGACATGTTTTTGATAGGTAGACATGATTGCATAGTATGACCTTTCTACTATGATTGCATCATGTGAAAAGTTGGATATGTTCAAATATCACCTAGGACATGATCCTTTTTTAGGAGATCAGTACGGAGTGCCCAAAGACCTAGTGATTCTAGATGGTTCACTACTAATGATGTTGTCTATAGTGACTCTAAGTACTTGGATCATGATGTGCCTCTGATCTCTTATGTTGATGAAATTGGTACCATATATTCCTATGAGGAGTGGTGGGAAGTATCACGGTCGGCTCCCATATTCCTAATGGAAAAGTTGATAAGTGATGTAGGGCCACTCCCAGATTAGGGAGACAAGGAGGATAGGGCTTATTAGACACACTATAGGGCTGCAAACATATTTATAGATGTGATAGTTGAGGGGTATGTTGAGGATGTAGTATTGAATATGATTTCTAGGAGGAGGAGGAGGAGGAGGAGGAGGAGGAGAATGAGGAGGAGGAACAATTGATGAGTGAAGGCAGTGAGGTAGTGGATGAGGATCTAGTGGGCCACGAGTGGGGAGAGCCATCTCCCATTCATGGTACTAGCTCACGATCAATAGGGGCAGCAAGAAAAAACACCCACAACCATGGAGAGGCTAGCACATCCTCCATGCCCCCTACACACAATGAGGCTATCCACACACAACATGCTAGAGAGATAGGTGATGATATTTTATTTCCTTCCATGCTTTATGCTTATTCTTTATATTTTAATTTTGTGTCCATATATATCATGATGTATACTAATTATATTTATGGTTTCTATCTTGCAGGAGCAATGAGAGACCTCTATGACCTTTATCTTAAAGTGACTACCAAGATAGTGCCCCCATCAGTCTATGAGGAGTCCATTGATATAGACTATGTTCCCCCACACATTATGGAGTAGGATCCAGAGTTGTTTGGGCCATATTTTAGGTTGTGGATAGTGTATGAGTCCTAAGAGGTGCCTCCACATAGCTGAGGCTACCCAGGATTACTAGTAATCTTAAACTCCAAAGTTTTTTGAGAGATTATAGTCAGAGGTAGCTAGACTATAGGAAAAGAGAGATCAGATAGGAAGGGAGCATCGGGAGTCCCTTGGGAAGGTATAGGGTTTACAATTTCCTCTTAATGCACTTAGCATCTCATGATCACAAATGCATACCACCATCTCTTGGAAAGTTGCCTCTAGAAAGATGTGAGTGCCAAATCCTGAGAGATCTAGTAGTCACAAACCTCATTAGCATTGTACATATTAATGAAATGTACACAATATATATATATATGAGAATTTGATGTTTTATTACTTGTGCTTATGTTTTTAATGTTAAATGGCAATATGATTGATTAAATAATCTTTGTAAGAATATTTAATGAATGTCTCTATGATTTAACATGTTTTATGTGATAAAATTAAAACGTATTCTAGTTTCTCTTAAATGTAACATTGTGATTAAGTGTGTTATGCTAAGTTAAATGCACCTTTTATCTAATTAAAGAACATTAAATGCATATAAGGATCTAATCTAACATAACACATATGATTATCTTGAGCAGTATTAAACTTAAAGTAACCATAGAAAAAATAATTTTTATAATTACTTTAGTACATGTAAATAATTGTTTATCAATAATGAAGCAATGCAACAACACATAAACTATGAACAACTAACTCTAACACCACTGCTTTATCATTCACACTATTCAAGAAGATTAGACATAGTATCGATGTAGATGTATGATATTAATAGGTTCTTTAAGAGGTGTACCATCCATTTCTATTAATGTGTATGCACTGGACCCATAACTTTCACTAATTATATAAGGTCCTAACCAGTTAGGACTAAATTTTCCTTTTTCAGTCAGGTTAGCATTAGCATTATGTTGATTCTCACATAACACTAGATCACCTTTGTTGAAAGCATGAGGGATGGCATGATCACTATGACTATGTTTCAATTTTATAGCATAATCTTGGAGATGGTCAAGAGCTTTAATGTTTTGTTCATCAAGCATCTCAAGCTGATGCAATCATTGTTCTTTATAAGTGTTATCATCAATAAGTCCTTGAAGAGAAATCCTAAACATGGGGATTTCTAACTCCAAGGACATAATCACCTCAGTGCCATAGAAAAGGATATAAAGAGTATTCTCGGTGGAGTTTTTGATACTACTATGGTTAGACCATAATGCATATGTCAACTATATGTGTCAATCCTTATTGTGTTTGTTTACCATCTTCCTTAGAATTTTTTCCAAGGTCTTATTAGTTGATTCAACTTGACCATTAGACTATGTGTAGTAAGGTGTTGAAAATTGATGTTGGATGTTAAATGTTTCTAGGAACTTCTTCATGTCGTTATTCTTAAATTTTATACAATTATCAGAAACTAATGCTGAAGGAATTCCAAAGCGAGCAATAATGTGTTTCAATATGAAATGGCATATCATATTGGAATATTTATATTGAAGAGGAATAACTTCTACCCACTTTGTGAAATAATTTGTTGTAGTAATTATAAAAGTATGTCTAGTAGAGGAAGTTAGTGAGACTTTTCCAATTAGATCTAGTCCCCATACTAAGAACGTCCAAATAGGAATTTGGGCCTTGTGCCATAGAAAAAAGTACCCTTTGCATGACATGATATTAAATGGACTTAACAAGGCCTTGATTTAGGTGTTATGAAGCATTTTATGTATCCACACTAGATCTTGGACCCTCCAAAACTAAATAAAACGGTTTTAACGATGTCTTGTGAAGGGGTTGTGAAGTGTTGTAAGACATTTCTACATTCCTGTAGACTTCATTTATTACAATTCACCTAAAAATCACCTTTTAATCACTTAACAAGTCATATTTTGAAGTGTTGTAAAGTCTTGTAACAAGATTTCATGCTTTTCTAGGAAAATCCTCATTATTTATACCTTTCTCATGCTTTATTTTCTCCCTTTATGCCCTCATATGACTTAATTAACTGTATTTTTGAATGTTATCCTAACAAATAACATTAAATACAACATTTTTCTTGACACTTGTTTTTAGGTCCTAGGTGACACCCATTCACCATGGGTGGCAAATGAGTCCACCTTGTCCCAAAATTCAAAATATTTCAAATTTCCTTTCGGGATTTTATTCAAAATCACTTGATTTTGGCCTGTGATGAGGTATGAATAGATACTAAGGCACAAGAATTGTATAAATAAGTTATTTTCATCTCATTTTGACATATTCTTCTCACCTTTCATACCTTCTCCATCCCTAATCCATTCTTCATCCATCATCATCTTCTCAAGCAAGTTAGGGCTTTCACATTGCAAGCCATTCATTGAGCTTCCTAAGACATTCAAGGGTTGATTCTACATGTTTCGTTGTATACTTTCAAGTTCACTCATCATGGAAAGGTAAAAACTCTATTGTTTCATGATTTATTACACATTTTCATCATTTTGGTTAAATTACCTAAATAGGGGCTTGACCAAGGCAAACCCCTATGCCCTAACATTCACCATTTCTTTCTCTTTCATTGTGTGTTTGCAGATTTAGGTCTCTTGCAATTTTGGAAATCATTGAAGATCAAGGTTCAAGGTTGTTAAAGTTATCTCTTCTTTATTCAAGTCAAAGAATCAACAAAAAGTCAATTTTAGATCTGGATCTGATAGTTTCAAAAGCAGACACTTGTAGAGAGCAAAAATATAGATCTAGTTCCATAGAATCAACTCCTAATTTTGCAGATTCTTGTAGGTGGAATAATTCTCCACCCATGGAAAATGAGTCCCACCTATAGGTCTGAAAAATGATTTTCTCAAAATTCAACTCCTGACAGTCAAAAACAGTTTTCTAGAAGATTTCATCCGAAGCAGGACTAATTCACCATGCATGGAAAATAAGTCCTAGTGGCCTCTAATAGAAGTTTCTAAGACATTCCAAAATCTTTCAGTGACATCAATCTGCCTCTAGGTGCTCTCTGTTCAGTCTCATTCATTTTTATTTTCATTTGCCTAAGTTTCTAATTCATTATTGCAATCAACACTATTTTTTTATCACTTTTGCATTAGGTTAGAATACATCTCTTAATTTGAATTTTCATTAATTTCTCAACATTTAAACACATCCCCCCACACATTCCATACTCCTCTTTCCACTTCTTCTAGTGTTAATAAAGTAATTTTGGCCCATTTTCCTCTCCTTCTAGGTGAAAAATTCTAAGAAGTAGCTAGAGGTTTTGGGGACCCAAAATATTTTTTATATGCCTGAAGCTTAGAAGTAGGAGGATGAATGAAATTGCTATGTTTTGGAAATTTTTGACATTTCTTAACATACTCAAGGCAATCTTTTTTCCATATGTCTCCAGTAGTATCCCATGCGAATGAGTTTTTAAACTAATGATCTTCATCCAAAATGACCTCCATAGGCACCTGCATGAGCTTCCTCAAGTGCTATGGGGATTTCAGATTCTTTAAGACATCTAAGTAAAAAAGTAGTAAAGGATCTTCTATATAATACATTAGAAATAATTATATA
>VDFB02132151.1:0-18229 GCA_007258455.2 Sequoia sempervirens | reverse complement strand
AAACACATGGGCAATTAGGGGAGAGTGTCATCGCATAGTCCTACATGGGCTGTCCTGTGCTCTTCCTCCCAACTGGAGGTGCCGGTCCCATCTATGGCTGTCATGTGCTCTTCCTCCCAACTAGAGGTGCCGGTCCATAGGGTGACTCATGCGGAGCCGTAGACCTCTCGTGAAGACGAGGTCACGACCTTGCCAACCACGGCCTTCTCAGCCTTCCATTAGCCTACGGAAGCACTAATGAAGACGAGGCATCCATTTTATTAATCTTATAATGATATTACTACCCAACCCTCCTAAGTTAATTATTAGGTTTTCACTTGTTTACTAACTCACTCGTGGGTTATCCTGTGCCCTTCCCCTTAAATGGGGCGCCGGCCCCCACGAGGAGCCACTCTCCCTAGAGACCCAACAACATAAAAACCAAGGGTTGTACCATCATAATTTGAACAAAGAATCACAACATAAAAGCATGCGAGGCATAACCCATCTCGCTAACAAGTACATAATCAGAATCTCAACAATTCACGTACAACCCTTCAAAATCTTGATACCAAAACACTTGCCACTTCAAGGGCACAAAAAGAGAGAGAACATCAACTGACAATCATCTCAAGCCTCTGGAAGTATCTCAAAAAGTTTACACTAGGGTTTCCCATCAAAGAACTAACAACAAAAATTGCAAGGCCACAAGAACTATCTTCAATTCAAATATAACGAGTGAATACATAAAAATAAAAATAAAACCATCAACTCCATCCAGACTACATAAATAACTACGATACAAAATAAATCGGAAATTCAAGAAGATCAACTATCTACAACTCATAAACAAAACACGAGTTTCCAATTACATTGCAACACAAATTAAATGACAAAGGATTCCTTGAATCAAAATTAATCTCCAAGGCATTCACACCAACACAGGAACATCCATAAAAAATCCTTCAACAACAGAGGTAAAAGCATGCAACCAGGCATCCAAGGGAGACCTCAATTTCCTCCTCCCAAGATACCCGTACAATTGGTAAACAAACGACCTTTGATAAAAATCAACAATCATGACAACAAAGTAATTAAATGTTTCACCAAAATAATTAAAGTGGGAAGACTGCATTCAATAAGAAGCATAAACTTATCACAACCAAATCATCACTTTAGTATCCAAAATACTCCACCACAAAACCCCTTTAATTCAAAACCAACCAAGAATTCACCTTGTAAGGTTAAATGAATATCAACACAATTTAACTTAAAGAAGATCCCCAACTCACGTCAACACAAGAAGAGTCACAATGAAAGAGTATGTCAAATTACTCATAAAGCGACATGAACCCAATGAAATGAAAATACTTCCAAAGCCAAGCAATTCCAAGGAGGATACCACAAATAGGATACACCAAATTACCCTTAAATGATCAATGACCAATCAAATACAATTTATCCATTTGTTCAAAAAGAATTAATTTAAAATAAATAAGGGAACTCTAAAATCACATATCGTAATTATCTCAAGGCTTATTTTTACATTCCATAATATTCCTTATCATTAATCTCATAATTAAATTAAAAGATTATTTCCCCTTTAATATTTGAGACAATCTTAATACAATTTCCTAGTTATTTAGCTTACACACTAAACTTAACATTCCACTCTAAAGGTTATAAAATAACAATATTCACCTACAAATTTACAAAGAATAAACCATAATAATTGTGGTAATAATATCCTAAATTTCTTATTCTTCTTAGACAATTTGCTAATCATTTAATAATGGAAATAACCTTCATTCAATTTTAGTGTCAAGGAAACTTAACTTTGCTTATCTTTATTTAAGTAACCATTTCCAACCTAAATATAGTCTTACTTACTTTATTAGTCCCAATTTAGGTTCACTATTCTCTACAATGATTAAAGAAGCACCAAGACTTACTTGATTGTATGCATAACAAGATTTACTACCAAGTATACATATATAAGGAAATACCCAGTTACAACTTATATACCACTTCACATTAGAATTCTTTATTAGATTCCTTAGACCCAACCCATTTCAAGGATTCCAAATTTAACACATCCAAAAGTCTCTAATCCAAGAGAATATAATCAAAGCAGATCTATATATCTTCTAGTGTTCTACACTCAAATTCTAAATCATTACACTAATACAATATTTCTAACCTCTCCCCAATCTCCAATTTCGAGCCATACCTAATATCTTAAATAGGTGAATAATAATAAATTATTATGCAGACAATGATATATCGTGATGACAAGATAAGTTGAATAGATATCCATTTGTTAACCATTCTCTAATCTACATTTATGTTAACATTCATGATGCTGTCACTAAACTAAGTGATTATAGCTGCAACAGAGATAAGTAGATTAATAAAATCAGAGAGATCCTTTAAACCTTTAAACTTTCTATTATGTTCAGGTACGCGGCTAAGACAGTTTGACAAATGAAATCAGAGAAATTATTTAATTTACTACCCCTATGCAAGTCTAAGAGTTGCAGCTGTAACGGGTTGCCAAAGGTATCAGGGAGATTATATAAATTTAGATTACCAGACTATGTGAAGGAGCTCATCTAAACACTGTATCCAATAACAACAATTTCTCTCAGCTTCGACTGAACGGAGGTAATTGGCAAAGGCTTGAAACATTGTGCAGACCAAGAGAATTAAATAATCTGCTCATTGGACCTCAATTTCTTCACTTGAACAATCTGCTCATTGACGGCATCAGAGAAGACACACGAACCAAGCTTCCTCCAGGTTTGAGATGGTTACGGTTGCAAAAACGTGAGAAGCCATTTTCCTTCAGTCTTGTGGATAACATTTGGGATTTGATAATAAAAAAAAATAGAGAGTTTATTTAAATCTATACACCCTACCATGTTCAAGTGAGTCGCTGTGACAGGTTGGTGATAAAAAATCAAAGAGACTATTTAAACCTTTGAAAGTTTCCTATTATTTTCATGTGCTACAACTATTAACAGATTGCCAACGGATCAGAGAGCTTAAACAAATGTCGCACCCTCTTAAGTGTTGCAGCTGAAACAGGTTGCTAATGGAATGAAGAAGGTATTTTAAACTGTGACGATATTTTAGTTTCAAGAGCTGCAACTGCGATAGATTATCAGAAAGAATCAAGCGGATTATTTAATCTCCACGCCACTCTATTTTCAAGTACCACGGTGGAACAAGTTGCCAAAGAATCAGAGGGATTACTTAACCCAGAGTTCCAAACTTTCTCATATTCTACAGCTACAACAAATATAATACCAGTACCAATATTGCCACAGATATACACTTCTAATTGAACTGCAAGCATGTTAAGTGACATACCTCATGAGCTGCACTATAAGAGGGTCGAGCGATCTAGTTTTGATTTTTCCATTCAAAAGCCTCTCATCTTTCAACGTTGTGCATGGTTATTCCAAAAACGACCTCTGTATCATCCAGCGGTGGTATTCCCTCTGAAGAGCACTAAAATCCTCCCATAAAATGGACCAAATTTCCCCCCGTGCTAATGCCATCCGAAATCCTCTTAAAAAGACAAGTCCTTATTTTCCCCAATTTGTTTCAGGCCCGAAAAAGACGTAGTCCTGCCCACAAAGCTGAATATAGCTATTATTTATTTAGCTAGCAATAAACTATTCACCTTCCCTTTTCCAATTGCTTTCCTTGCATTAAAACACTTCAGCTTCCTATCTATTTAAATTCCTTATTATAATAATGATCTTTGAACAACTAATGAATTATTAATTATTATCGAATATCATTAAAGAATACTTTTACAAAACAATTAGTTTATTTATTTATTAATAACTCTTTACTTATTATTTTATAAAACTAATTTATTTAATTTTCATCTTAAT
This sequence comes from Sequoia sempervirens, assembly GCA_007258455.2. NCBI lineage: Eukaryota > Viridiplantae > Streptophyta > Pinopsida > Cupressales > Cupressaceae > Sequoia > Sequoia sempervirens. The sequence goes on along the minus strand of VDFB02132151.1, from coordinate 14,345 downwards.
TTCTAGTTTTATTTACTCAATGCTATTTTAATTAATTGAGTACAAATTCCATCAAATATTATGTTAACACTAATCACACACACAAAACAACAATAACGCAATTAAACACTTACACAAAATCCGGAAAGGTCACAATGGAGGGCACTACACCAATAGTCAAATCATCTACCCTGTAGGATTTCATGTACACAACTACTCATCATATAGTGCTATCATATCAAACAAAACTTCCCCCCGCAGAGAAATTCAAACATGTAGCCATTAATTGAAATGTCAGAAAGCACAATGAACTCGCATCAAGGAGTCCGATCACTTACTCATATATCAATTCATACATGCTCATTCTATAGCAATCAATCTAAATAATAAATAATTTTAAAATCATAGCCAACCATATTTTCAGACTTCTCAAAATCTGGACAAGACAGGGGGTGTAAAGTTTCTGGATAAGACAGGGTCAGTAAAGTCTAAAGTATATTACGGACATAGATAAATATTTTTCATTCCCTATGCTAAAAAAAAAGAGTGATACGATGCTAGTAATGATATAGACAGGTAACTTGGATGTTTGATTGAAAGAAACTCTTTTTGGGTTATTTATAGTGCATACACAGGTAATCTCCTTTGTGTGTTCCGCGCAGTTTTGTTTATTTATTGTTACTGTTCCTGCTTTATTGCTATGTTATGCCTGATTTGAAATAAATCATTTAGATATGACAGAATGAAGACAACAATTCAAAATAATAATAAGACAAACTTGCAATGATAATGTACTGTTCCATTGGGTAGCGCCAGTTGCATTTGTAAAATTATGTGACAGAAAGTGAAGCCACGTGAACTGTTTAACAAAATGCCTTAAAGACGTGGTCTCATGGTGCATGGTAAATACAGTATAAGCATAGGATGAATTTATGGAAATAATATAACTGAAAATTTTGGGTAGACAAGTATGCAAAATGCAAAATATTAGACAAGGCACGCAAACTGCTTGACAAAAAGCCTTAAAGAAATGCGTTGATTGGAGGTTGCCTCAGTAGTTAAATAAGCTTTGAAAACTTTCAAGGAAATGCTATTGGTGGCTATGATATGATGCAAAGTCAGGCATGTGAACTGCTTGACAGAATGCTTCAAAGAGAAACTGTGGTTTCAATGAAGGCCAGCTAATTTCTTAAATGCATAAGAACTGCAGTCTCATGGAATGCAATGATGGTGTGATATGCACAACATGGATTTACGGAGAAGGCACCAATAAATATACAAAAAATGAGTGTTAACAAGTGTAAATATTAGTGACAACCAGAAACACAACTACAGGCACCAACTTTTGTTTGTCCCATAATGACTTACAACTTGTTTTTTCCATTGTTGAGTACATACCATTTGACATCCTTATCACAGGAGGCTCTTCTCTATCCCGTGTTTCCTTCGCCTATCTATGCTTAATTGATTTCATCATGGATTCTCCTGAAATTAAGATGCTTTAAGAGATTACCAAACATGTACTCTTTACTGGAATTATTTAGGTAATTCAGATGGAAAAGAGATAAGTGTAATCCAAAAAAAGAGAAACATCCTCTATAGCTGTACAGAATACAACTACCAAAAGAAAAAAAAAGATAGTATGAGCATTCTCAGGGATCTAGATAATGACATACCTCTATATATAACAAATATTCTAGCTAAATCGAGGATAATCTATATATGCCCTACTTTATACAAATTTGAAGCAAATTTTTTGAATTAATCTATAGCGACTACAGAGTAAACATTTCCAAATTGATTAGAGTAAAGGGGAGACAATCAAAGGTTGAATGGCTCTGCCGCTACCAGCATGAGTTATTTAACAGGTGAAAAGATCAATAAGAGAAACTCCACCAGATAAACTAAGCTATCAACAAACATAGTAGATAAAGACAACTCCACTGTGCATTTTGAAGCCTTCCTAACAAACTTAAGCATAAAAAAGTGTCTTTGTATGACATTCATACATCAAGTCTAGATTATTTTGAAGCTTTCAAGCATATTTGATTTAAAAGAAATAGAAATGAAAAGAAACAAAATAACCATGATTACTCCATTTTAAATCCAAATAGAGTGCCCTCCTTCTAGTGCCAAAATGTGGACATCAAATCTGCAAATGTTAACAATCTTAACATAATATCATCATTTTAGTCATTTGAAAAACATTAGATTTAACATCCCTATGAAATACTTGACTATGATAAAATATGCAAACTTGAGGAAATAAAACAAAGATAGTGAAATGTAAGCATATAAAAACATAATCAAAAATTTATTTCATAGTGGATTAGTGCTATTGTAGAAAATAGCCCTTTCCCAATCCTTGCTTAAGCTTGATGTTAAGATGCTATGAAGATGATGATAAGATGGGAAAGATTGGCTCTCCATTGAAGAGAGTAACCTTATATGAGATTGTGGAGATTTGTGGATTGGGAAAAATCAGTTCTCAAATAGAAGAGAGTGACTTTGCATAAGCTTTGTGGATGATTTGCTTGAAGAATGATGCCTCTATTTGTAGATTCTCAAATGCTAAGAGTGCCAAACATGGAGGTGTGGGACTAAAAATAGACCAATCAAAGGAGGCCACTTGTCAACTTGTGAGTGGTTGATGCATGTGCAAGATTTGGGAAATGTGCCCAAGAGGGGGAAATTTCAAATTTGAAATGAGAGTTAATGTTGAGTTTGACTTGTGCAAGGGGACATGTAAGAGACATGTAAGACCTATTAAATTCCTTGTTGGATGCACCTTTCAACTTTCTTTTGAATTCAAATTTGAGGGAAGATGCCATGTTGAGTCAAAATGTTGATTTTAATAAATCAATAAATTGATTTATTGGTGCAAGAATGGAAAAATCTAGAGAATACTGAAGTGGTTAGAGTTAGCATTTAATCATGGTTAGATTAGTTTAATGATGATTAGATGATTTTTACCTCCTTGACTTATATATTTTTATTTATTTAATTCAAAAAGGATGGAAATGACTTTGGGGATTTTAATTAAATAAAGTTTGATTTATTTAATTAAAGGATGATGTGAGCCCTTGATTTATTTAAATGATAAGAACCTGATTTACCTGGTGAATGGATGTGATGCGTTTGATTTATTTAATGAGCGGATGAATATGGGTGGGTGCTGCGATGTTAATTTCCATACGTGTCTACAAGTGCTATATTATGAAGATGAAAGATAAGATGTTCTACAACTCAATCAACAAAGTGTTATATTGACAAATATTGTAATATTTGTCTAAAATATTTGTCTCCTACTCTAAGATAGTGTATGCCATATCATATATTTGATGTGTTTGCTTCGGTCCTACAAGTTCTTTGTATCTTGCACTAAGGTAGTGTGCCTTAGTTTGCAATTCCTTTTTGGTAGTTAGCCTTTATATTGTGAGTTAACTCTCACTGTGGTTTTTCCCTCATTCTTTTTTCAATGTAAATATGGTATCTCCTTATGCATGTGTACATTCTTTGTTTCTTTCTCTAATTTTATTAGAGTTATCATTTCTCCATCTTTCATTGTTGAAGTTGTTCAAGGCTTAAATTTCTGTATCTCTCTACTAATCTATTTAAGGGTTTTGGTTGAGTTAAGAAAGAGTTACAAAGTTCTAGAAGGGTTTAAGTTTTGAGTAGATTGATTCACCACCCTCTTAGTCTCTGGTTGTGTTTAACATGAAGACCCTTAACAACACGAAATCAATTTCTTATATAATAGAAGATATATGCATCAAGGAAACCTAACATAAGACACAAAAGAAATGAAAGAGATCAAATCTGTACATAAATAGATTAAAAATATGATTGCATATTTCAAATTAATATTTACATTATCATCCCATAGTCATTCAAATGACCCATAGTTATAACCAATATTTTCTCAAATCCTAAGGCATTTTTCTAGTTATTCATAGATTTCATTCATCTAAATTAATAACATATAATGATCTATCATAACATATCTACACAATATTTCTAGCTAAGTACATTAGTTATATTTATTTAATTTCTACATTTATTTATTTGTTTTAATCTAGATAGTTGCTAATACCACCTATTTTCATTCTAATCTTAGTTGTTTAATTTTTGATATCTAATTTTATTACCCTAGCATTATATGTAAATAGGATTTTATCCTCCCTTTAGTTTAGGTGAATTCCTATACTCTTATACCCTTGAAGGATTATTTATTATAGAATAATTATATTTCTAATATTCAAATTCATATCTACCCTTAATGATATTTGTAAGGTTTGTTGATGCCAAGAGGTAGCGAAAAACCTAATTTACTTTTGAGAAGAAATTCTTTCTCAAAATATCATGACTTCTCATTCTACTAATTGTTAGTTTTCCATTGAGGTTAATTATAATAAATAATAATAATTAATCATGATACACATATAGAAAATTAATACATTTCTATAAATATATAATTACCTTTTCTTTCTAGCAAATATTGTTACTAATAAATCTATGGTTTCTTTAAGCACACAATAAATTAAAAAAATTTATAATATCTTCTAACTAATAAATTTATGATTTTTTTAAATATAAACCAATAAGAGTATTTATTAGAGAATCTAAGGGTGTAGAAGACTTACTATAATGAGATGTATGTAAAATATTATCAATGGGTGTAAGAAAATCATCACATAAATCTATATTCCTAGATGTAACAATAAAAGTTATAAAAATATTGGTTAATTAATAACATATGTATAAGGAATGTGAACAATATTATAATCAAACAATTGGACATCACTATAACTAGTTGAAAAATATCATGACGCAAGGTAATCATATCCAACTCAAATGTAATATATATTTGCTTTTTTATAAATTAAATCATAACAATTTAGAACAAAATAGATTATATATTACAGTATTAAATTCAGACTTAAAAATAATAAATATAAAAAATTAAATTAATTAAAAAATCAGATATTTAAAAAAAAGTTTACCAAACGCACTGTAGTTTATAAGGGACGGATACAACCGATTCCTTCAATCTTAAAAAAAAAAAGTTGAGGTGAAAAGGAGGTTGAGGGGCAGATTTTCCGTGCCATTGTTAGCTCTAAGCACATCTCTACACAACATTTCACATAGATTTATCAATGTAAAAAATGATACGACTTCCGTGTTAACTAGACGATAAAACAATACGAAAATTTCAGTACATGGCTCACAATGTGATCATCCACAAATCTACTTTCTCTCAACCCCTTACACCCGGAGAAGAAAAGGTTAATAGCACCGTTTGAATTCCCTTCTATTCTCCTGTCAAATTAAAATAAAATATACTTTCACTTGAAAATATAGAATACTATGTAGTTTTTGGATGCTGGAAAACAATCAAATCTTTAAAAATAAAAATAAAAAACCATATTTTTATGGAAACAGTAAAAATTATTTGATCGTTACTGTGGATTTACAGAACTGAGATGGTCTAGTTTTGGATTAATATAAAAATATTCAAAAACATGATGTTTTAAACAAGACTCCACTTTAAATCACTATACTCATTGTATTGTAACTATCACATGATAATTAGCCAGACCAAGTTGAATATTCACGGTTGATTCCAAGTCATTGATCAGATACTTAATGATTTTTTATTTATTTTTGGTTTGAAGATATTAGATTAATAGTTTTCAATATGTCGATAAACAACCATGTTCAGATTTTAATTTTTGTTTTACATTTTTAATATTTTTTCTATTCCGATGGTTCATCATAAGGATGCTTTAGAGGAGTCGGGTATGCATTAAGGAGATATAATCTGGGCTTATACTGCAAGTTAGAGTGTATTGTTACATGGTTGGTATTGTCATTGTTAAACATAATAATTTGATCTTATTTTACTCATCAATGACACTATCGAATTTTTATAATTGATTTCAAGAGTTGTTGATCTAAATATAATGACTTTCTCTTTAAGGAAGATATTAAATCAATATTTTTCAACTAGGGAGTAAAGCCTCATACTGAGATTTTTTCATTTGGGATTTTTCATTTCACCCTTCTATTCTAAGTAATGGTTTACCATGTTAGTGTTTTCTAAGATCAAAAGGGTTTTCATCAAGGAGATTCAGTTTTGACTTTCTTACTTCACATTCATCTTCTTTTTTGTTTATAGTATTTATTTAACTTATATACTTGTTTCAATTACATAAATGTTTTGATTAGATGAAAGTTTGGAAGGGCCAATATCCATATTCAAAATCATAGAAGCTCAACAAGGGGATCATGAGAAGTGAGACATCCAAAAAAAAAAAGAGAAGTAGCTACAAACCGATCAACATCAAAAAAATAAAAGAGAGAGCACATGAAAGAACTAACATGGGACTAGACCGCATACTGGTTAACAAGTAGCTTAAGGCCAGTGATGGCCTACCACTCTTTAGCTAAGAATTGAAGTTTCTCCTCAAAGGTCAAAGGCTCCTTGCAAGTGGGTTGGGTCACCTCAGTATAGGGTGAGGCAGAGTTTCCCCCTTTCCTAACTTTTTTCTTAGAGTGACCAACATCATGACTATCCTCAACAACATTTTTACCATGTCTATTCTTGAGTTCTTGCTGAAAAACCTAGATTGTGACCATGGTGTTCTTGATAGTATCCTTGTTGAACTCCACAATCACATAAATGTTTCTTTATTATAACATTTCTTCCAGTTCGCCCTACTATTGACTTTGCCTCTTCTTCTATGAGGATTTTAGGCCTTCTTCTCCTTCTATGAGGTTTAATATGAGTGTTGTGATAGATGTTGTTCCTCCAGTGAAGGTTCATTTTGCTCCACCTAATTCGGTTGTGGTGGTTGCTACTCCTCCTGTGGATACTGTTTTGCGGTCTATGGATTTGGCTATTCCTAATGTTGTTTGTGTTGCCTCCCCTGAGGTCCATGTATTGGAAAATAATGTTGTAAATCCTGCTACTTTGGGATTTGTTTCAAATGCTTCACCTAAAGTATCAGTTGTTCCTCTGGTCTTCTACTCTGGAGTGGATTCTTCCCCTTCTGATCAAAATTTCTCAATTTTAGTTTCTGATTTTCCTTGGACAATGGTTCAGAAAGAATACATTTTTCTAAGAAGGTCACAATTTCATTTAACATGCCCTCAGAGGCTTTTCTAGGTTTAAGTTCCATTCCTTGAATAGTTCCACACAACTTGTTGTTCTGATTGGTCTTTTGTTGGTAGCTACTTCTTTGCTACTAGTTGGTTCTCTAGTTCTGGTCTGGTTGTTTCTCTCTGGTTGGTTGTGTTTGGCAAGTCTATTTTACTGAGCTATTTGGCTCTAGTTTTCATTTTCTAAGGGATCAAGGCACTTCCTTTCTTATCTAATCAAAAACATTTTCTACTTTTTACATACAATATCAATTGGTAGCACATTTGGCTTTCCTTTCATTAAATTTTTAGTGTTTCTTTTGTGGTCCTTCTCTACAAGTATTTCATGTTAATTTCATCATTGCATTTTTCTTTCTTTGGTGTGATGGTATAAAATTATTTCATATTAGTTGCATTACCATATTTATAATTCAAACCTACAAAGTATTGTTCTTAACAAGTCTAAATTTTATAATTGGTTCTTTTTTTCTTTAGTGGGATGAACAATGTTGCTTGTTTTGTTAATTATTTTTCTATATATATATTTTTTTGAGTAATTATTTTGATATAGCTCATGAAGATCTCACATAGATCTTTTTTTGGAGTTCACATGTGAAGCAATTATATTTTTTAACTAGTTTGTACGAATTACATAAAATTATGGCCAATGTACTTTCATATTAGATATTTTATGCATTAATATATAACTAAGCATACCACTTTCAAATGTCGCATCCATGGTCTATCAAATTGTATAGATAATCTATTAGGTTAAGGAATATGGTAACTATTTTGGAATATGCATAAAATATGTGAATATATTTATGTAACCAATATCAATGATTAGCTTAATAAATCCCTAAAAAAAATATTTCATAATTAAGAATCATGTAAGGGGTGATGCAATTTCAAACATTAGTACTAATCTCATATTAAAACCATTGACTTGTTCATTGCATCCTTAGGAAGACTCAAATATAACAAAATAAATAACCCTATGAACCATGTTGACTTTGAATTAAATTAAGAAAACCTTAGCCAAATTATAAATATGAATGAATAGACCCATAAGGTAATGCAAAAACCTATTTAATGAGATAATCATTTAATTTTATTAAAAATTTTTGACAAAAGCATATCCTCATATAAAAACTCCAAGAATGTAGTAGTCAAGGAAATCAAATGCGTATAGGGTCACACTTTCTCTCATGCATTGAAAAAAGGTGCCTCAAATTCAATGGGTAATTCATGCGCAAAAATATCCCATCATTCATTTCAAACTAATGTGGAAAAAATGAGTTGGAATTAAGAGTAACACTATGGGATGGAAGAATGGTGATAGTGGCAGTAATAGTACATAATGGAAGATGGTAGAAGTAGGTATGTTATGAGACTTTTTACTCATTTAAAAAGTTTATATGTATAAAATATTTTTTTTGGAGACTTTGTGAAGAGAATAAAATAAAACATAATTAAAAAGGGATGAAAATAAAAGAAGATATTAAGAGACACTGTTTCTCATAATTCTTGATTTTTAATCATTATAATTCTTATTCTCTATTATTTTAGGAATAAGGAGAAAAATTTATTAAGAAGAAAAAAATACATCTTTTTACAACATAAAAAGCTTTTGGATGTCATAGCTATCAATAATGCTAATAGAATAAAAATCAAAGGGGACTTAAAAAAATGCCGCCAACCCCTCAAAGAAAACAATTCATGTGAAAAATAGGAAGAAAACTCACAACAAGAGTCATAAGGAATAAATTGATATTGATCATTATTAAAAAAATAGATAGAATATTGTGTTTTAGTTAAAGGTAATTACCCTTGGTCTATAACATTCTAGTTATCAACATTATTAGAAGAAAACAATTTATTTTATTCCATATGGATATGGACAAAAGAAATAGTTTCAAATTTAGGAACTAGACACTAAAGCTACTTTATAATAAAAGACAACTACCAAGAAAGATCATTAGAAGTTCCTCTACTCAAAAGAGTAGCCATGATTATAGAATGCATCTCACAAATAAATGAATTCCATCCCAATTGGCATGCTTTAGTCACAACAAAATGGATAGCATGAGTATCCATTTGATTGCTAGTATAGTATCCCATAGAAGTGGAAAAGAAGAAATCAATAGAACCATAATTATATCTACCCACTCTACCAATTTTTGAAACTCTTGGATTACCCCTAGAAGAACCATTATAGCTGATTGTCATAAAACCTAGAGGAGTGGGAGAACACTAATAAATTATTTTAACTCTTTTAGACACTTTCATTGAAACAACCCTCAAAATGAAAGAAGTTGAACTAGAGGAAAAATGAAGGCTACTAAAAAATTAAGTCAAGAGAGAAAATGACCTCTTAAAGGGAATATTTAGAAGCAATAGTTTCCTAGATTGAAATATTTATCTTCTTCCAAACATGAATGAAAAGATTCTAATGATCTTAAAAAATCACTGTATTTCTCTCTAACCAAGGTTGCTAGAGAATAAAATACGTTCTACATCCCAAGAAACAATAAAATAAAATTTTATTCTAGATGGATGCCCCCATGATAGCTTAAAATTCAACTAATGGAGAAGCATGACTCATTAGCTTATTCTATATTTTACACCATACAATATAGATGTTTAAGGTGAAAGTATATTGGAAAAAGAGATGAAGAGTAGTCTACTCACTAAAAACACACAAAACCCATTTGGATGGGCCAAGAAATCCTCTAGACTTTAAGATATAATCTCCCAAGGGAGGAATTTAGTAGAACATAAAATAAAAACAAAAAATTTGCATTCTAGCCAAGTAAATTTGTTCCAAATTTTCCTCCATTAGGGAAAATATCTATGAATAAGGATTTCATGATGAATACTAATGTATCAATATGAAGTGTTATATTTAATTTTATTTTATCAAAATTTATTTGATATTTCAATGGATGTTATGCCCCATGGGTATATAAGGTCGAGATTAAAATATATCCAACACATAGACTAGGTCACAAGAAAAAAAAAACAAGAAGATGGTCTAGAACACAAATATCATGTTATTCACTTGTTGAATCTATTTTGATACAACCAATATACATAAGTAGTTACATACACATCACATGAAAATTGTCCTCCGTGGATTTGGTGAGAGAACAACCATCAAATTTAACACACTAAAACAATATACCTTGTCTTAATATATACCAATTTAAATAACACCATGTTAGAAATGTTGCACATTGTTGCAAGCATGAAAAAAGGAATGAAAATGTTGTCATTGATGTCAACTGGTCAACTGGTTACCTACTGGTTACTGTTGGTTGTATATGTTGAGGATATTGAGAAAATTGTATTAAAGGAGTTTACAGGTATTCAGTTTTTGCTCTGGTATTTTCCCCTATGTTTATTTGGTACAGATACATTGGTCATGGTTGTTGAAGGTTGCTATATCCAGATGTTTGGCTATTGGTTTGTTTTGAATCTTGAGTTGTGTTCACCAGTTGTGAACTATGGTTTTTGGTGTTTTGGTTGAGGTTCGAGAGAAAAATTGTTGGTCTATATTTCTCCTTGATGAATTCTTTTGGCTTGTAGTTCTAGAGTTAATATTTTCTTATTGCATTGAAGATATTTTTGGTTTTTGGAAGTTTCGAGCATAATTTTTTTGTGTTTTACACTAGTTTGGCTGACCATGTGTTAAGCACTATCTTCAAAATTAATGAAGCATGTTGGATCTATTTTGGATCAACCTCATTCTAATTCCACCATAGGATGTTTGGTGTTGACCTAATTTGAGTTTCAAGTTGGATGGCTGACTTTGTATCTTTTCCAAGGTTGGAGATAGTATAAATACAAAATGAGCTAGTAATGAAAAATATACTAAAGAAAAGAGGGAAGATAATTGAAAGAGCAGACACGACTTTGATGCTATTCAAAAAGTGTGTGTGAGTTGTGTGTGGCAGATCAGTGTGAAGCTTAATGCTAAATTACTAGATGTAGTGAGTAGAAGGAAAACTCTATCATTCATGCAAGTTGCTCAAGTGACTGTGGTGGAATCCTTTGTTGCATTGAGATTGTAGTCTCTCAGTAGCAAGTCTTCTTTGTCTTCTTTGTATGTCTGTGGCAATGAACCCCCTAGGTTGTAGCCCTGTGAACAGTGAGTACAAATAGTCAGTCCTTGTTTTAGGTAGTGATCCTTATCTTAGGTAGTGAGCCTTATTTCAAGCAGTGAGCCTTTTTGTAATTGGTTTTGATATTCTTTATAGTGTGAGTTAATCCTCACCGTGGTTTTTCTCTCATTAATTTTTCCACCTAAATTTGGTGTTATTGAGTTTATGTGTTGGATTTGAGTTTCTGCATTAGCATTTGTGATTAAGTATTTTTTTAAGTTTTAGTTCCGATGGTTAGTGCAAAATTTGTGACAACTAATTCACCCTCCCTCTTAGTTGTCCTATTAAACAATTGGTATTAGATCTTGGTTCCTTGGTGAAGAGCTTGACTGCTTGAGGAAGGTTTAGGATGGATGGAAAAATGGTCTTTGATTATCCAAGGTTTGATGGAACTAATTATGAGTATACGGAAGGGATATTGATAGAAGAATATACACGGGTATTGTAGATATGATGGAGAAAACACAAGAATCCTTACACTCCTCTTGCTCATGTTCAGATTACACTTGAAAAATAGACCACATGAAGTGAATAATAGGAAAAGTTCATCTTGAAGAATAATCTAGTAAATTTTGAGTTGATTAAGGTTTAAATTTTGAAGACAACTATGAAAGTCTATGATGCATTGGAAAGAGTGCATGATGGTGATGAAAGGAAGAATTTGGAAACACAGTTTGATCTTATATATATGTCTAAAGATGAAAATGTTAAAGCTTATATACAGAGACTGTATGAGGTAGTAGCTAGAATGTGATCACTAGGTAATCCTATAGATGAAACTAGGATTGTAAATAAGATTCTTAGAACTCTTCCTAATGCTTATAGTGAGAAGGTGAGTGTTATTGAGTAGACTATAGATTATAAGACTTGTACTAAGGATCCACTATTAGGAATTTTGACATCTTATGAGATGAGGAAGCCAAGTCTATGAAATCAAAACAAATCAGAAAGTACTTTTAAACCTACAAAAGTTGAAGATTCAAATGAAGAATTTTTTTGATGAAATAGAAGCTAACTTTGTAATAAGAATGAGAAAAGGTTTCGAGAAGTATGAAGGTAATTTTCCCTTTAAATGCTTTAGTTGTGGATAAATAAGGACCATTATGTTGTAAAGTGTCCAGAAAGAGCTAAAAGGAATAGACAAAGATATGTGAAAGAAAAGAAAGGAAAGAAGATTAATAGACCTTGCTATGTGAATGAGAATGCTAGTATTTGAGATGAAGATTCAGAATATGAAGATCCAAATGACAATGAATTATTGTTCTTGGCAATTAAGGATGAACCTACTTCTACTAATTCAAAAAAATAGGTAAAGGAAAGCACTCTAGAGAAGAAGGAGAAAGATGAAGGTACAATTATCTTTTCCCTACATGCTAAACAAAAAAATAATTTTTTAGGCGTTGATAGATTTGATCACGTAAATGACTAGTAACAAATGAATTTATTGAAGCAGAGAAATATGATGGAGAGCTTGGTTATGTTTGGGAAAATGTTCAGCTAAAATTTGTGGATAGGTTAATGGATTTTGATGGCAAGCATCATATTGACAATGTTTACTATATTAAGGGTTTAAGGCATAATCTATTAAGCGTTGGTCAGATGTGTAGAAAAGGAGATGATCTTGTGTTTAAGGATGAGAAATGTGAGATGCAGAAAGGATCAAGAACATTGATTGCTATAGGAAAAAAATCTAAAGGAAATATTTATCAACTTAAGGGTGTTGATGGATGATTCTTTATGAATTACATAAATGATAGTTGTTTATGACATAGGAGAATGTGTCACATGAATTTTGATAACTTTGAAAGGATTAGTGTTTTTCAGGCCATGAGAGATTTGCAAAGAATTACAAAGCCTGTTAATGCTATTTGTAGGAATCATCAGTTTTGGAAGCAAGCAAGAAATCATTACAGATCAATAGAACAATCTACTACTGGACTGTTGGATTTAGTTCATACAGATTTTTGTGGTCCTATGAGAGTGCAACATCTACTTGATGAAAGGTACTCTATGATTTTAATTGATGATTATTCTAGATACATGGGTTACATTTCTTAGAGAGAAATCATATGCATTAGATAGATTCAAGGTATTCAAGGCTATGGTTGAAAATGAAGTGAATTTGAAGATACAATGCTTAAGATCTGATAGAGGTGGAGAATTCACCTCCCAAGAGTTCAATATGTTTTGTGAAGTGCATGGAATAATGAGACAATTATCCGCTCTAAAAAATCCTAAGCAAAATTGAGATGTTGAAAGGAAAATATAATAGTTAAAGAGGTTGCTAGATCAATGATCATTGAAGCTAGATTATTGGAAGTTCATTGGAAAGAAGCTATTCATATTGTTGTTTATGTATTACTTTTCGAGTTCAAGCAAAGAAAAAGAATTGAGAAAGAGTCCTATGAGCTATAACGCGAAGAATCCTACAACTTCGTATTTCAAGGTATTCAAAAGAAAGTGTTATATCAGAAGAGATGAAGAAAATTTAGGTAAGTTTGATGCAAGAAGTGATGAAGGAATTTTTCTTGGATACTCTACTAAAAGCAAGGAATATAGATGTTTCAATAAAAGAATGAGAAAGATTGTAAAGATCTCGAATGTGAAGCTTGATGAGACAGTGAATAACTCTATTGATATTGATGGATATGTGTTTGATGAACATGACTGTGCAAGAATAGAAGAAATTGTGGAAGAACAAGATAAAGATGAGCAGAAAAATCATGATGAACATAATGAAAGAGAAGAAGATGCTCCGGTGATATCCCCTAGAACATTGAAATATGTACAAAAAAATCATTTGAAATAATCAAATTATTGGAGACAAGACAAAAGGTGTGTTAACCAGAAGCAGAGCTCCTACTAAAGTAAATTTTTTGTTTACTTTCTGAAATTGAGTTGAAGACAGTAAGTGAAGCCTGTAAAGATGAACATTGGAAGGAAGCAATGAAATAAATTTTGCAAATTAAGAAGAATCAAAATTGGGAATTGGTCCAAAGACTGATAGAAAAAAATATCATTGGATCAAAATATGTATTCAAAAATAAGTTGAATGAGAATGGA
>VDFB02132150.1:0-30903 GCA_007258455.2 Sequoia sempervirens | reverse complement strand
TGGAGAAGAGTCTTTTGACTGAGCAGCATCCTTTGGGGAAGGAGTTCTAGATCTTCTGGTGTATACTCTGGTCTTTTCACCCCCGGAGCTTTCCACATCCACAACTGGAGGTTCATCCTCCGAAGTAGTTTGGCCTTTCTTCTTGGCAACCTTTGCAGTTCTGGCCTTCTTGGGCGGTGGAGGAACATCCTCCTCTTCAACTTTCTCTGCCCCCTCCTCGTCTGAGGACTTGCTGATAGTCAGGGTCTTCCACCTACGTTTACCAATTGGCTTCCTTTTTGCTGCAGGTTGAGTCCCCTTGGGACCCCTGACCTTGATCTTGAAAGGGGAGGTTTCAGCCGCTTTCCCTTTGGGGTCCTCTTCCCTGGATTCTTCAGAAGTGGACATGGGGTTGAGATTCCCCATCAAATCGAAGGTACAAGGTACCTTGGCACTCTCCAACACCCAGACCTCATGCTTGATCTAAGCAAAGGTAAATTTTAGCACTGGAGCCATTAAGTCCTCCAACTCAGTCACCTCAGGCTCATTCCAATCAATATCCGCCACTGACCTGTCCTTAATGGGTTCATAAACATGGTCCTGGACCAGTTTTCCATCATCATCCAGCTGATCCGGAATCAGCTTCACATTATACTGTCTAATGGCCCCTACAGGCAGCCGGGAATACCTTTTCTTCCTCGCATCAAGGTCATCTTTGATGTTGACCCAGTAATCTTCTAATTCCTCCTTATGCCTGTATTCCCGGGTAGCTCTTTTCTGTGCCTCCCCGGTGATGTCAAAATTCATTCTCTTTGAATGGAAAGAGAATCCATAGGCGGCCAATTCCTCACCTGCAGTGTGAGCTGATTGGATGGACGGGCACACTTCCCCCACGCCAATCCCAAGAGGGAAATCACCTCCAAAACCAGTTTTATGTTTCTCCCTTTTTACCACTGCATCAAACTCACAAATTTGTCTCACGACCTCTAGCAGCACAATGTGGTCAGTGGGATACCTGGGCAATCTGTAGGGAGCAACGGGGCATCCATCGATCTGGAGATAAGTGAAGGTGGGGAACTGAATGAACCAGGCCCCGTAATTCTTAATCAATCCTTTGGCCCCATCGGACAATCTGATGTGCTCCGCATTCTGAAGGGTCCGGGTAATGTGCATGGTGAAGGCATCATTGGCCCTCCTATAATCTCCGTGTCCGAGGTGCAATTTCGGATAGACTTCATAGATAATATCTTGTCCAATGGTTCCCGCCGGAGTCAGACCCTTGTAGGGGTAGGAGATGGCCAGTATATACACGATGTAAGAGGACATGGTAAACTTCTTTCCCTCCAAAACATTCCTTAATTGTTTATCTATTTCTGCACTGATTAGACCAGCCCAGTGATAATTCGTTCCTTGGCCTATCTTGGTGATCACATGGACCATCCAATTTTCCAATACCCCGGCGGTTTTAAGTCCGGCCACCCTGCTCAATAGTGTAATAGCATCATAGATATCCGGCCTAAACTTCACCCTGTGCAACTGTTTGGGCAATTTGGAGTGGTGAGACTTGGGCTTCTCAAGCCATGAGTTGATAAGCTGTTGAGCCTTAACTGGCTCATTCTCATAGTATGTACGAGCAGTGTCAATGTTTAAGGCACAGACCGAGGGGAGATCCGGCATGCTGAAGGCTCGGGCAATGGAGGCTGGACTGAAGTTTGCCAACACTCGTCCCTCAGTGCTAACCACCATCTGTGTGTCAAAAGCATACTGTCTAGCACACTCCAAAATCAGCTCGTAGCACTGGACTGCTGGAGGGAACCCTGCCACATGCACCAATCCTGAGTTCATCATCCCTTGCCTCAATGCCAACTGGTCTTTCTCGGCTGTTCTCTGCTTAAACTCTTCATATCGCCATGCTCCCACATTGGTATCGGACACATCAGCCCACACAGAGGAGATCCTACTTTCTGGAACTTGACTCTTCATGTCTGATTTCAATCTCTCTGTCTCAGAAATTGAAGATGCCCCTGCACCACCTTTGGACCTCCCAGCAGTAGCCTTGCTTGATTCGGCCTGTACATTCAAGAATCATTGTTAGAATTCAATTATTAAGCTCATATCAATCCAAAGGGTTAGCACACATCATATAAATCTATCAAAATCATTCGCTAATTGCCAATCTTTCGAGATCCGGAGAAATCAAACAATCCGGGAAAATCATGTAAACCGGGAAAATACCGTCGGGGCGGAATTTCGGAGAAATCCGACCCAGACGGATTCCTGCTGCCAAAGCACTATTAGCCATATAAATCATTAATACGCTCAGAAAATCGAAGGATAATCGTTAATTTTACTCATTGGCAACAAGAAATAAGCATGGATAATCATTCCCTCAATCCTATCATCGAAATATACAAACGAACGCAATCAGAAAGGAAATCCGGAAAAATCCGGATGGGGCGGACTTTCACGAACAGCATAGAACGCACCGAAAATTAACTCAGTCCGCGGAATAAGCCCAAACCGGGAAAAATCCGGGAGCGAGGAAATTCTGCGACGGCCTCGGAAACCCGAAAAACGGAAAAACGTGCACCAAAACTTGAACAACCCCGGGATATCCACTACCTAAGCTCGAAGGATCCTAAAACCGATGATGATCAACAACCTCAAGTACGCAAAGGATCCAACTCCCAAAAGCTCCTAAAAGAAGGAATCCCCGTGCCCAAAAGATGATGCCCTAAAGCAAACGATCGAATTTCGGCCATTAAAACCAGAGCAACCTTTTAGGGATAAAAAATATCGGTTCAGGATTTACCTAAAAGCCCTCTAATCCTCATAGGATGGGAAGCCAACATAACACGGGAGAAAAATCGCTCATGCATAAGATGAAATCATTGTTCTAGCCGAGACGCCAAAGAAAACACTAATCTCGCACGATAACACACTTCGCGCCCAAAACAAACAAGCAGCCCGATCCAGAACGTCGTCCAAAGGATAATTATGCAGTCGAGCGGACAAATGGAGCTCATAGGGGACGGGGGATGGGTTCGATAAATAAAACGGGTCCAACCCCGACTCAATTAACACGGAACCAAAACCAAATCAAGGGCCGACCCCAAATTTAACAATACCCAATCACAAGAAAACCCCAAATCATTACGCAGGAAAACGGAAGGGCAATAGATACATACCATGAATCAAAGCAAGCAAAAATCTGAGCTTAGAAAGTCAACCACGCGACAAACACGTCCAAGCAATGCGATACTAGCAGCAACGCTCAAGCAATTCACGCGCAAACAAACCAAGATCAAACCTCAAAGCTCAATTGAAAGTTCCGAATTGCCAGAGCAAAAAATAAGGAAGCAATGAAGTTGGAATGAATCAGAAAATGCCCTAAATCTGACCTTATACTCGTCTGAGCCAAGGTACCTAAACCATTAATGCACGAAAAGATGTTTCTGACATGTCCGGAAACTCGAGCCCCAAGCAGAATTTTGGAAAATCCCAGAATGGGCGGAAACACAGACTTCGCGGAAATGCAAAAACCGGGGAAATAATGAAGACCGGGACTTTGACAGAATCCGAGAAAATCCGATAGGACCGAAAAATCCTGAAGTCAGGCAGAAACCCGGAATCGGAGAATCCTACCAGAAACGAACAAGGAACCAGGGCCGGAAAAATCTGCCAGAGGTGGAAAATCCCGGATCTAGGTGAAAACCCGGACTTGGCCAAAAACTCAATTTAAATCAATTCCACCCTCAAGGCAAGGGCAAAGCCAGCAAGACCAACATATCAAGACCCTAAAAATGATAAATCCAATAAAATCAAAGGTCAAAGACACCAAAAGGAGGGTCCCCACTCCAAGTGGGGCGTGTGTGCGAAAACTGCACAACAAATGGCGACTCCGCTGGGGAAATGCTCCTGAGCATTTCGATGACAAACTAGAATCAAGAACCCAGAATTTCTGGTTTCAACTTTGATACCTAGCCACCACCCTAAGTAAAAGCAAAGAAACTTCCAGCCACGCAGACATTCCTATATCAGGGTCTAAGTGTGTGCACATGCATATATTACCTACCTTCAGTTGCAAAAGAACCAGACTTGGTATGAACAGGCTACGTGAAGATTCTGACCCTAAAAGTATCCTGGATAGAGCCTCGTTGCCAGTCAAGCGTCCATAGCCCCGACGAGGTTATCGCTGTGATCCTCCTGAACATAGCTCTACTGCCAGCCAGGTGTCCATAGCCCCGGTAGAGATATTCAGATCCCCCTGATGAGTTGAATTCAAACCTCAGGATTTTTTTAAATATATATATTTCGTTGCTTTTCTTTCTTTCTGTTGTACTGATATTTCATTTTTTATTTTATTTTTTACTCAACTTATTCAACCTGTGAACAGTGAAGTTCACACTCAGGGCTGAGAACCACAGTGGCACTAGAGCAGAAAAATATTTTTCACCTGTCCAGACCTTATAAGGACTTTCTACAACTTCAGGTATGTTTAAAGATTAAAGGTATAAGACCCCCAATATATTCCTGTTCAGATGGATCAGAAAACCTCCGCCTTACCTCAAGGACAAATGACATGGGCAACAGAATCCATACCATAACATTCTGGAGAAATGATCAAAGTTTGTAAGGGAAATATCAGAAACGTCAGACCTGCTATGCCACCATTATCATACAGATGCACCCACAATTCCAAAGGAGATTGGACCAAAAGCAAGAGCAACGCAAAGCAAAACAAACAAACCAAAGCAAACCTACTCTAACCAAACAAAACCAGCAAAGCAAAAAGGGAAACCTACCCTAACCAAAGCAAGCAGAACAAACAAAGAAAACAACCTAACTAACTATTTACAGGGTAAAGAGCTGAGAACAGCTCAAGACTGGAAATAATGTTTGAGATACTGCCCATTGACAGGCAGTGGTATGTCCTCTCCCGTGAGGGTCCTCAAACGGAATGCATTATCTCCCAGAATTTCGGCAATCTGGTAAGGACCAAGCCACAATCTATCAAATTTTCCATGGCTCCCTTTCTGATCATGTGGCTTATCCCAATACAGGACAAGGTCAGAAATCCTAAAAGCCTTAACTTTAGCTCTCCTGTCAAACCATCGCTTAACTACCCCTTGATGTTTGGCAAATTTTTCCAGGGCATTGTCCCGTTTCTCTTCAAGGTGCAATAATTCAGCTAACCTGGCTTCCCTTCTATCCCCTTCATCGTAAAACTGGTTGATAAATTGTAGAGTTGAGATTTTGAGTTGGATAGGGAAAACTGGTTCCAGACCGTACACTAAATGATAGGGAGAGGTACCAATGGAGGACTTAACCCGAGTACGATCTGCCCAAAGAGAAAACCGAAGCTGAGTGTGCCAGTCTTTTGGGTTCCTCTCTAACAGTTTTCGGATGACAACCAACAGGTTCTTGTTAGAGGATTCAGCTAGACCATTCCCCTGGGGATAATAATTAGATACAAACTTGACAACAATGCCATGATCAAAAGCCCAGTTTGAGAATTTCAAAGATGCAAAGGCAGGGCCATTATCACACACAATAGCAACAGGACATCCAAACCGATTAAGAATGGCAGATTCAAGGAAATCAATTACTACCTCTGATGTACACTGCCTACAGGAAAATGCCTCAGTCCACCTTGTAAAGTAATCAGTAATGGTAAGGATATACCTGTGTCCAGCAGAAGATGGTGGGTTGATGGGGCCTATGAAATCCATACCCCATTGAGCAAAGGGTTTTACCTCAATCACAGACTAGAGCGGGAGCGCTGCACACCTTTCTTGTGTCGCTGCAGTCTGACAAATGTGACAGGTCCGGACATGATGATGAACATCCTTGAATAGTGTAGGCCAGTAGTATCCTGCCCTCAAAATCTGGTTTGTAGTAGCAATGGCAGAACCATGACCAGTGCCATATTTCTTGTGAAACTCATTTATTACTCTCTCAGCCTCCTGTCGCCCAAGGCACCTCAAATAAATACCTTCGTGATTCTTCTTGTATAGGACAGCTCCTTTCAGCATGAAACCATCACTTTTCAGCCTCAAGGCTCGCCTCTGTACTGCATTTAAATGACCGGGAGCTCGCTGATTCAGCAAATAATAAACTATATCATCATACCAGCCATCTGGGGAAACCGCTCCAACATCATAGTTACAGACAGACAATTCAGGGCCTATCTCTGCCATGGTCTGGGTGAGTCCCTGTCCTCTTACCAGTTTCATGGGCTGGATCTCAATGTCAAACTCCTGAAGCATGGTTACCCATTTAGCTCTGCGCTCCCCTAACTCATTCTGCATCAACAATAACTTAACTGCAGAATCAGGAACAATTGCAAACACCTTGTTTCTGAGGATATAGTGCCTGAATTTCTTTACTGCTTGGACAAGGGCATATGCTTGCTTCTCCACACATGGGTATTTCAACTCAGCATCCTTCAATGGCGTACTCATGAAAGCGATGGGATGCTCATTCCCCTCATCAGACTTTTGTGTCAGCATTCCAGCACATGAGTGGTCTGAAGCAAAGGAATAGATATAGAACGGTTTACTATAATCTGGACTGACCAACACTGGAGCATCAGCAATAGCTCTTTTGATCTCTGCAAAGGACTCCTTCGCTTCTGTGGTCCACTCGATCTTGGCATCTTGTTTTAACATGGCATTTAGTGGCTTGACAATCTCAGCAAATCCAGTGATGAATTTCCTGACAAAATTAATCTTACCAAAGAAAGATTTCATCTCTTTCTTGCTGGCAGGCGGCTGAATTTTTAGGATGGCTTCCACTCTCTCTAGATCTATAGCAATGCCTTTCTCTGATATCACATGTCCTAACAACTTGCCTTCTGTGACCCCGAAAATACACTTCTTGGGATTCAAAGAGATGCCGAATTTCCTGCACTTCTGGAACACTTTACGCAGGTCTGAGATGTGATCCCCTCTATTTTTGGAGAAAACAGTCAGATCATCCATGTAAATGATAATGCACTTTCCTATGATGTCCTTGAAAGCGATATCCATAGCTCGTTGAAACGTGGCTCCTGCATTGATAAGCCCAAATGGCATCCTCCTGTAGGCGAAAGTTCCCCACTTAGTTGTAAAGGCAGTCTTGTGTCTGTCCTCATACTGGACCATCACCTGATTATATCCTGAATAGCCGTCCAGAAAGGACATCATCTGCGATCCATTAACCACTTGTAACACTTCATCCAACGAGGGAACTGGATAATTATCCTTTTCAGATGACCTGTTCAAATTTCTGAAGTCAACACAGAGCCTAATTTCACCATTCTTCTTTCTTACTGGCACTAGATTTGCCACCCAAGTAGAATGCCTAACAGAAAATATAATTCTAGCGGACAGCAGTTTCTGAACTTCCTTCTGTATGAGTGGCTCCAACAGCGCATTAATAGGTCTCTGCCTCTATCTAAAAGACTTAGCACCTGGCTTGAGAGGTATAGTGTGAGTTATGATGGATGTATCATAAGTCTTCAAGTCTTCATAACCCCAGGCCACTATGTCTGGAAAGTCGTATAGGGCTCTGATTATTCCCTGTCTTTCTTCAGGAGTACAAACCTTACCAATGAAAACATTCTTCACATCATCTTCAGTGCCCACATTGTGAGTGTCACACTGCCCACTGATAGACTCTTTCTTAGATTCCTATTCCTGATCTCTGATTTTGTCCATATCGAAAATCCTCTGCAGCTGTACCATTCCCCTCGGAATAGTATTGGACTTCAAATTTAGCACACCTTCCAGATCCAATTCTGCTTCTTGAGGTTCTATTTTGTCAATGATCTGTGAAGCAAAGACATCCGTGTTTGTGATAAAGTCAAGGATATGTGTATCATCCTCAAACACCTGAAAATTAGTCACATTGTCAGGGACTGACGGGATAGGAGTTAATTCAACAGTAAACTTCTTCAATCCTGATAGGGACAGGGGCTGCAAAGTACTGGCCGCTTGAGCTAGAGAATCAGCAGTTTGATTCTTCTTCCTTGGGATCAATTGGATATTAAAAGCGTCGAACCCCTCAATGAGGTCCCACTCTCTATGCCTATAGTTGGTCATTCTCCTGTCGTGGCAGGCATACTGCTTTCTTACTTGTTTGACCACTAATTCTGAGTCACCAAAACTTGTAGGACCTTGACCTTTTTTTTGAGTGCCATAAGGAGTCCGAGAATTAAAGCTTCATATTCAGCCACATTATTTGTACAATGAAATTGGAGTCTATGAGCTGTGAAGAAACTCTTACCTTTTGGACTTATCAACTCAAATCCGGCTCCAGCCCCCTGCTTGGACTTAGATCCATCAAACTTGAGAGTCCAGTATTCCGTAGTGGTGGTCTTCTTCATTTTGTCTTTTGGCTTGTCAGTAATAGAGGCTTTCACAGCCACAACAGGTTTCTGATTTTCAGACTTTGCTTGCAGACTCTGCTCATCTGTGCTAGCCACCTGAGATGGATTCATGCTTTTGTGCACTTCTTTCACTGCTGTCTGACACAAGCAACACTCCAATTCTGAGTGAGAAGCATTGTGGACTCTGCACCAATTCGGCAAGAGTAACTCCTTGAAACTTGTCTTCCTTCCCAAGTGAGTTTGATTCTCCACGCATTGCTTGATGAAATCTTGGAAATTGTCCAGTAAGCTAATCTGTCTATCCTCAGGTTCTTCTTCTTCCTCAACTGATTCTGTTAGGACCTCTACAAGACAGGACCCTGTTTCAGCATCCACTGGCATCGTATGCAACATCAATACCTCTTCTGTATCTGATTCTTCATATAGGGCCGATAGCAAGTAGTTTCCCATTCCAGCTTCTGATATGAGAACCTCAGCCGAAGTCTTTTGGTATTCTGTTATCATGTACTTCATTCTAGGCTCCCTCTCGATCCTTATCTGATTAGGCACTCCCTTCCAGGGAAGCCACATGTGAGAGTGATCAGTGGACACATACCCATTTAGGGCCTTGGTGAAATCTCTTCCTAAAATTAAACCGTATGTGTCAGGAATGTTAGCTACTTGAATGTTGATAACCTGTTGGATTCTATGATCCGAAGCAATCTGCATATGAATCATGTTCAATTCCCCTACCACACTTACTTCGGTCCTGTCCAACTGAGTAACCTTCTTCTGGGAATCAGCAGGTGTTATTCCCAGAGCCCTACAAACTCCGAGAGGCATCACATTAGTGGAAGCACCAGAATCCAATAGACAATTATGGAGGTTCTTACCAAAGATTCTGACAGAAATCAGAAATGGAGGAGTCTCCGTCTTTCCTTGAAACAAAGTGGGCTGAATATCCATCTGGGCCACTTGAGTTCTATCCTTTTCTTTTCCTCTATCTCCAGGGGGTGGATTAGTCCTATTCTGTGTCTGACTTTGTGTGTTCACAGGCTGAAAACTGGAGGTCTGGCTGACATGCTCACCAGAAGATTTGTCCAATGTCTTTGAATTCGCATCGTAAGTACCCAAGACAGCCTTTCTAATTGCAGGAAACCTCAACAATTCAAAAGCAGAAAGGTTTACCTTTAATTTCTTGAATTCCTCCGCGACATACGAAGCCATCTGTTCTTCACTTATGTCAGTGGAGGCCTCCTTAGATGGTTCCTCTACCTTATCCTTACTTACTTGAACAGTTCTTTCCTTCTGTGGTTCTGCTTGAACTTGTCTATCTTTCGAAAGGTATTGCTTAGAGACCTATGGATAAGACAGATTGTTACTTGCATTAGGATCTGGAGGAATACTGAAATTGTTGGGAGGAATAGAGGTGGTGAAAGGCCCTCCAGGTTGCGGGCGCCTGTGAGGCATATCCCTTAATCCTTGTCTCTGGAACACCTGTACCTCTTCAACATAAGCTTCATGCTCATCCAGGGGACCATTGTCATTCATCTCCCCTTCGTTAAACAACTGAACGACTTCATCTCCATTACAAATCTGATCTGTTTCATGCTTCTGGGAATCAGGTTCTTCTGGTACATTTTCGTTACTGGTGGGAAAAGGAGCATGGTTCAACACCAGCACAGGGGAATCATATGAATTGGAAGGAACAATCTCCTGCCCATTCACATTGTTCTCTACCTCATACTGAAAGATAGAAGCCGCAGTCTAGAACTCAGGACATTCCAGTTCTGAATGCTGACTTATTTTATGGAGCCTACACCATCTTGACAGGGCTGCTTCTGCGAGATACACACTAGTGGGAGGTTTATCCTGGCTGACTGGCTGGTTCGCAGATTGATTAACAATCTGATTGGCTGGCTGATCCAATGGAGTAGGAACTCCTCCATTATTAGGCCCTGTATTCCAAGTTCTGTTCTGTCCCTGTGTTGGCCTTTTGTCAAATCCTGACCCACTTCCTTGGCCTCTATCAAAGTTTTGCCTCCTATCGTTGTTGAAACCTCTATCCTGATTATACCCCCTGTCATTGTAGAATCCTCTGTCATTGCGTTGTCCCCTGTCAAAATTCTGCCCCTGTGAGAACTCTCTGTTCTGATTGGATTGCATTCCCTTTTGAGCAGCTTGTAATTGGCTATTCTGGTTTCTCAAATAAGTCACCTCTAGATTTAGCTTCTTTATTTGTTCAGCCATTTCATCAATCCTTTCCTTATTCGGGTCTTGGTAGGGAGGCTGGTTTGGGTTACTCAGAGGTGGGACAGGTACTGGGGCGGATCCCAGAGACTGATGCAACACTTCCGAATTCTGCAGATAAGCCGGGAAGCTATTTGACTGTGACTGGTACATAGGCTGGTTAACCTGCTGTTGAGGGAAGTTCACCATAGGAGAGACCTGATTCATAGGATGACCAGGGTGTGGTACCATTGATAATTGAGGAACCAGATTCATAATAGGGGTGTGATTGGTGAGGGCCTGATTTACTGCCTGAATCTGGTTAGGATGTGCGACTGGTCCCAGAGAAGGCAATGGCCCCGTCAAGTGCTGTCTCAAGTCTGTGCTAAGCTTGACAGCCTCCGTATAAGCATCTGTCAAGGTAGCTGGAGGGTTAGGTCTCCATTTCAGAAAGGTTGCTGTTAGACTATCCAGAGCTTCATAATATACTCCCAGGGCAGTACCATCATCTAGGACATATGGGTCTTGCAATCTGGTGAACGCACGATGGAATCTATTATTGAAACTGGCTATGGGTTCATTGACTTCTCTCTTGACTTTGATAAATTGCAGGTATAGCTCATTAGCACTGATGGGTATTCGGAACTTTTGCAGAAAGGTCTTTTCAAGGTCACTCCAATTCTGAATTGAGCCAGCAGGGAGATGGTTGTACCAATAAAAGGCTTCTTCACCCAGGGAATAAGGAAATAACCTACAAGCAACATCTTCATGGACAATTCCTCTGTCTTTAAGGCAAGTTTGGAAAATCCTTATGTGTTCTTCTGCAGTTCTATTCGGGTCATTTACATGGAATTTCGAGCAGAAATGCTCAGGATTTTTAGGCATTACATTATAAGCCCCGAAGGACAAAGGTGATGGATTATTGGCAAGGAAAGCCATTGGTAAGAGCGGGGGTGGAGGTTGTGGTTGGTTAATGGCAGGCTGAGGCTGTTGAGGAGGAACCTCTTCAGGGATGGGTATGGCTTCAATCTCAGGCTGAGAAGATATGGACGATGTGGGTGAAGGGATGGGTGATGATGATTCTCCCCCTACTCTAGTCCTCCTTGACCTATTGGGGAACTGCAACTCTTCTAAATCCTCTCCTCTTGTGGTGGATCTGGTATTTCTCCTATATCTCTCTGGAGAGATGGCATTCAAGAAACGATCCAGTGTGCTCATTCAGGCCCTCCTTCTAGCGCCAATCTGTTGATGGTGTTTTCTGCACAGCAACAACTCAGACAGAAAATGATATTCTATCTCTCTTGAAAGATAATCTCCAACAATAAATTGTTGAAAATCACCCCAAGGTCTCTCGGGTGTTAGGTCATAACAATGCATAAAACAACTCAGATGAAATGTGGAATTGCTGGTAATCACAATCGGACCTTACTACAAGCAAACTGAACCCTCTCAATTTATCAGATTTAACAATATGATGATCTTGAATCCTAAATCTAACCAAATAATAAAGAAATTGCAAAAGGTAGGGATGCAAGGAAGTAATAAAATATAAACTATTGCAAGGACAAGCAATGCAAATGACAAATATTTGGAATGGACCTATCTCAAATAACCAATTCCTGTTCGACCCACAAAGCAATCTTACAAGAACAGTGCAATCTTCTGAGGAATACAGATTTTCAAATCATAGACTTGCATCTACAACCGAACTTAAGCACATTTGAATATACGGTCCAGGTTGACTTCACCAGCCTACTACAATCAGATAGTTACTGGGAGTATAGACCAGAGATAGCTACAAACACTCCAAATATGAAATCACACACACCATTTATCCAGCTAAATCTACTTATTTCTGAATTTCAAACCCTAGATCTTCAAGCAATGTAAAAGATAGAACAAAAGAACCATGCAAGATGAGATAACACAAAGGATTTCACCAGGAAAACCACAATGTCCTCAATTGTATTAATCACCAAATGCTGCAACAATTCAACTGTTCTGAATATGATATTTGCTTCAAGAAATTCTAAAACTCTAACTATTGCTCCTGCTAATCTCTATTACAGTCTTGCTAATGTCTATATCAATTTTTCTGAACTGAACCCTTACAATGAGGCAAAAATGCCAACTTATACCAAAATTCCCCTCAAAACATGTCGGCCCAGCCAAACATTTTACAAAATAATAAAACCCGCCAAAACAGGTCGGCCAAGGAAACAAACTAAGGCACACATTTAATGCCATCATCCAAGTCGGCCAAGGCACAGTCTCCAAGGAAGTCCGGTCCAATGCATGCCCTATGATAATAGGGAAGCACAAATCTCGAGATAAACATTAACCGCTGCTTCCTTTGTCTTTCCTCCGCGCTGGTGACCCTTGGACCTTCGAGAAAACTCCCTCCAGCTCAGCAATGGGTGGCAATGGCAAAACTTTGAGCCGGCATTTAATCGAATCAATCCCTTCATTGGACCGCTCAATGGTTTTCTTCCAATCCTTTCTGCTGGTCAGGTACCTATCTATCACTGCCAAGTATGTAGCTGCATCATCAAGCATATGGCCAGTGACAACCTCATCAGAATCCGGGGCATAAACCTCATGCCACCATTCCTTCAATTGATCTAAACTTAGGTACTTAGGAGCCATCTTATTCCTCCCTGTCATCACTTCAAAAAATGCAATGCAACCATCATAGATTGCAGTAAGGTCGGCATCAATGTTTTTCTTCGTTTCTGTATCTTTTTCAGGCCTCCCTGCCTGATCTGTAATGCCTCGAACCATTCCCATGGTTCATCCAATCTGGCAGAGGGAAGGATTCCATCCTTGCCCAACTGTTCTTTGCCATGCCCTAGAATAATCCTTGACTTCTGCAGCAGGAGGTCAATATCATTTTTATCTTGAGAGAGAATACTCTCTAACAGTTCCTTTCCTCGGACTGCATCAATGCCCACAAACAAGATCTCTTTGATAGCTTCATCCCCTTGTGCCTGAACACTCATCAACCAATCGGTAACAGCCTATGCAGAAGCCTTCATCTTTTCAATTCCGGAGATTGTCTCCTTTGGTAGAAATCCCTGAGTAGTAGAGGAGGACGGATGGAGAGATTGCAGAGGCTTCATGACCTCTTCCAGACATTTCCTCAACCTTTCATTCTCTCTTTTCAGTTCTCGTTTTGACTGGGTCTCCTTCTTCAGTCTGTCCACAATCACAACACTTGACCCTTCGAATTCCTCAATATCCTGCTCTAAGGAGGCCGGCCCAAGGTTAATGGTTTGGACGTTGTAATCCTGGCCTGTCACCTCATCTCTCATTTTGTCTGCAACAGGAGTGGCAATGTGAACCACTCGGTTATGCAGTTCATCTCTTTCTACCCGAGAAATCACCTTTGCAGCCTTCTTCTTCCCTTTACCAATCTGAGATAACATATCATCCCAGTCAAGAGGAGTGTCTTCTACTATCACCTGCTTCTTCTTTGTAATCTCTTTCTCTAGCCAGTCCGGGGCTACGGGGTTTGTCCGGATTCCCTCTGTTCTAGTTTCTCCCGGATCCTCTGTGGCTTTCTCCTCTTCTGCAACTGTCACCTCGACTTCCTCCTCAGTCGTTGCCTTGTCATCTTATTTTTTCGGAGGTTGTTCACCTTGGTCGGTTTCCTCAAATCCCAACTCAGGAAGTACGAGCGATGGAGTTCTAGCGGGGATTCTTTTCTCCGGCTCAGGCGATCCGCGGCCTTTCTCACTCTCCGGGGAGTCCTCGTACTGTACCAAGGGAGAAGTGTGCCTTTCCTCTGTTTCCACCTCGGGCTCAGCGGCCTCACTGAATAATGTTCCTTCTTTGAACGGTTCTGCCTCTCTGCTGATTTCCTACTCATCCGGATTCTCAGGTTCTAGTAGGCTCTGTGGAGGAGAAACTGGCTTGTCCCATTTTTCAGCTAGCAATATTGGAGAAGAGTCTTTTGACTGAGCAGCATCCTTTGGGGAAGGAGTTCTAGATCTTCTAGTGTATACTATGGTCTTTTCGCCCCCGGAGCTTTCCACATCCACAACTGGGGGTTCATCCTCCGAAGTAGTTTGGCCTTTCTTCTTGGCAACCTTTGCAGTTCTGGCCTTCTTGGGCGGTGGAGGAACATCCTCCTCTTCAACTTTCTCTGCCCCCTCCTCGTCCGAGGACTTGCTGATAGTCAGGGTCTTCCACCTACGTTTACCAATTGGCTTCCTTTTTGCTGCAGGTGGAGTCCCCTTAGGACCCCTGACCTTGATCTTGAAAGGGGAGGTTTCAGCCACTTTCCCTTTGGGGTCCTCTTCCCCGGATTCTTCAGAAGTGGACATGGGGTTGAGATTCCCCATCAAATCGAAGGTACAAGGTACCTTGGCACTCTCCAACACCCAGACCTCATGCTTGATCCAAGCAAGCAAAATTTAGGCACTGGAGCTACAAGTCCTCCAACTCGGGCCACCTCGTGCCTAATATTCCAATCAATATCTCACACCGACTGCCCTCTATCGGGTTCATAAACATGGTCCTCGACCAGTTTTCCATCATCATCCAAATTGATCCGTGAATTAGCTTCACATTATAATCGCCTTAATGGCCCCTACAGCCGGAATACCTTTTCTTTCCTTGCATCAAGGTCGCCTTTGATGTTGACCCAAGAATTCTGCACTCTCCTGTTCTATTCCCGTAGTTTCTTTTCTCACAGGCTTCCCGGTGATAAGCCGTACTCCATTCTCTTTGAATGGAAAGAGAATCCATAAGCGGCCAATTCCTCACCTGCAGTGTGAGCCGATTGGATGGACGGGCACATCTCTCCCACGCCAATCCCAAGAGGGAAATCACCTCCAAAACCAGTTTTATGTTTCTCCCTTTTTACCACTGCATCAAACTCACAAATTTGTCTCACGACCTCTAGCAGCACAATGTGGTCAGTGGGATACCTGGGCAATCTGTAGGGAGCAACGGGGCATCCATCAATCCGGAGATAAGTGAAAGTGGGGAACTGGATGAACCAGGCCCCGTAATTCTTAATCAACCCCTTAGCCCCATCAGACAATCTGATGTGCTTCGCATTCTGAAGGGTCCGGGTAATGTGCATGGTGAAGGCATCATTGGCCCTCCTATAATCTCCGTGCCCGAGGTGCAATTCCGGATAGACTTCATAGATAATATCCTGTCCAATGGTTCCCGCCTGAGTCAGTCCCTTGTAGGGGTAGGAGATGGCCAGTATATACACGATGTAAGAGGACATGGTAAACTTCTTTCCCTCCAAAACATTCCTTAATTGTTTATCTATTTCTGCACTGATTAGACCAGCCCAGTGATAATTCGTTCCTTGGCCTATCTTGGTGATCACATGGACCATCCAATTTTCCAATACCCCGGCGGTTTTAAGTCCGGCCACCCTGCTCAATAGTGTAATAGCATCATAGATATCCGGCCTAAACTTCACCCTGTGCAACTGTTTGGGCAATTTGGAGTGGTGAGACTTGGGCTTCTCAAGCCATGAGTTGATAAGCTGTTGAGCCTTAACTGGCTCATTCTCATAATATGTGCGAGCAGTGTCAATGTTTAAGGCACAGACCGAGGGGAGATCCGGCATGCTGAAGGCCCGGGCAATGGAGGCTGGACTGAAGTTTGCCAGCACTCGTCCCTCAGTGCTAACTACCATCTGTGTGTCAAAAGCGTACTGTCTAGCACACTCCAAAATCAGCTCGTAGCACTGGACTGCTGGAGGGAACCCTGCCACATGTACCAAACCTGAATTCATCATCCCCTGCCTCAATGCCAACTGGTCTTTCTCAGCTGTTCTTTGTTTGAATTCCTCATAGCGCCAGGCACCAACGTTGGTGTCGGATACATCGCCCACACGGAGGATATCTTACTCTCTGGAATCTGACTCTTCATGTCTAATCTCAATCTTTCTGTCTCGGAAACTGAAGATGCCCCTGCACCACCTTTGGACTTCCCAGCAACAGCTTTGCCTGATTCAGCCTGCACATCCAAGAATTGTCATTAGAATTCAACTATTGAGTTCATGTCAATCCAAAAGGTTAGCACACATCATATAAATCCATTAGAATCAACTGCTAATTGCCAATCTTTCGAGATCCGGAGAAATCAAATAATCCGGGAAAATACATTTGGGGCGGAATTTTGGAGAAATCCGACCCAGACGGACTCCTGCTGCCAAAGCACTATTAGCCATATAAATCATTAATACGCTCGGAAAATCGAAGGATAACCATTAATTTTACTCATTGGCAATCAAGAAATAGGTATAAACAATCATTCCATCAATCCTATCATCGAAATATACAAAAGAACGCAATCAGACAGGAAATCTGGAAAAATCCGGATGGGACGGACTTTCGCGGACAGCGTAAAATGCACCAGAAATTAACCCTATCCGCGGAATAAAAGGAAACTGGGAAAATCCGGGAGACCGGAAATTCCGCGACAGCCTCGGAAACCCGAAAAATGGCAAATCGTGCACCAAAACTGGAGCGACCACAAGATCTCCAATACCTAAGCTCGAATGAACCCAAAACCGACGACAATCACCAGACTCGAATATGCAAAGGGTTCCAATTCTCAGAAGCACTCAAAGGAAGGATCTCATACTAAAACGATGATGCCCTAAATCGAACAACCACATATCCGCCATTAAAACCAGAGCAAGCTTTTAGGGTTAAAATATCAGTTCGGGATTTACCTAAAAGCCCTCTAATCCTCACAGGACGGGGAAGCCAACACGAAACGGGGCGAAAGTCATTCAAACACAAGATCAAATCATCGCGTTAACCGAAACACCAAGGAAACCCTAAATTCGCATGGTAACACATCCCGCGCCCAAAACAAACAAGCAACACGACCCAGAATTCCGTCTAAAGTGTAAATATGCAGTTAAACGGACAAACGGAACTCATAGGGCACGAGGGATGGGCTTCAATAATAAAACGGATCAACCCGACTGAATAAATACGAAACCCCAAAACCAAAACAAGGGCCGACCCCAAATTCAACAATGCCCAGTACAAGAAAACCTCAAATCACCATGCAAGCAAACGGAAGGGCGACGAATACATACCATGGATCAAGACGGGCAGAAATCGAGCTCAGAAAATCAATCCACGTGACAACACGTCCAAGCAACGAGATACTGGCAGCAACACTCAAGCAATTCACGCGCAAACAAACCAAGATCAACCTCAAAGCTCAAACGAAAGTTCGAATCGCCAGAGCAGAAAACAAGGAAGCAATGAAGTTGGAATGAATCAGAAAATGCCCTAAATGACCCTTATACCCGTCTGAGCCAAGGTACCTCAGCCATTAATGCGCGAAAAGACGTTTCTGACAAGTCCGGAAACCCGAGCCCCAAGTGGAATTTCGGAGAATCCCAGAATGCGCGGAAACACAGACTTCGCGGAAATGCAAAACCGGGGAAATAATGAAGACCGGGATTTGGACAGAATCCGGGAAAATCCGATAGGACCGAAAATCCCGAAGTTAGGCGTAAACCCGAATCGGAGAATCCTACCAGAAACGGACAAGGAACCAGGGTCGGAAAAACTCCGCCAGAGGTGGAAAATCTCGGATCCGTGTGAAAACCTGACTGGCCAAAAACTCAATTTAAATCAATTCCAACCTCAAGGCAAGGGCAAAGCCAGCAAGACCAACATATCAAGACCCTAAAAATGATAAATCCAATAAAATCAAAGGTCAAAGACATCAAAAGGAGGGTCCCCACTCCAAGTATGCAGGTGCTAAAACCGCACAACAACCAACTACCACTGGGTAGGACTTATCAGCACCATAATTGACAAGCAGCTGAGGGACGTCCTGGAAACCAAGAAATTCACCATCTCCTCCTATGTCATGTATGTGTTGGCAAGATTCTACCCATACAGGGGTTTGAGTCCATAGGGGACATTTGGACAGGATATTGTCTATGAGATTTACCCGGAGTTGCACCTAGGACACAAGAACTACAGAAGAGCCAATGATGCATTTACAATGCATATCACTAGGATGCTTCAAAATGCGGAGCATGTGAGACTGTCAAATGGAGTGAGGGACCTGATAAAGAGGTATGGGGCTTGGTTCATTCAGTTTCCCACCTTCTTTTACATTAGAATTGATGGATGCCCGGTTGCTCCATATAGGTTACCTAGATACCCTACCGATCATATTGCGTTATTGGAAATTGTTAGACAAATATGTGAATTTGATGCAGTTGTCAAGAAATAAAAGAATAAAATAGGCTTTGGTGGGGATTTCCCTCTTGGAATTGGCGTAGCAGAAGTGTGCCCTTCTATCCAATCAGCACATGCAGCAGGTGATGAGTTGGCGGCTCATGGTTTTTCCTTCCACTCTAAAAGAACAAACTTTGATATCACCGGGGAAGCACAGAAGAAGGCTACCAAAGAGTACCATCATAGAGATGACCTAGAGGACTATTGGGCCAACATCAAGGATGATCTTGAAGCCAGAAAGAAGAGGTACTCCAGGCTTCCTGTTGATGTGATCAGACAATACAATGTCAAGCTAATTCCTGACCAACTAGAGGATGATGGAAACCTAGTGCAAGATCATGCCTATGAGGCTGTTAAGGATAGGTCAATTGGGAAAATCAACTGGAATGAAGATGAGGTCATAGAGTTGGAAGACCTAATGGCCCCGGTTATGAAATTTACCACTTCTTGGTTGAAGCATAAGGTTTGGGAGCTCGAGAGTGAGAAGGTACCCTGTACCTTTAATTTGATGGGAAACCTTAACCCAATGTCTACTTCAGAGGAATCCGGGGAAGATGACCCCAAAGGGAAAACTCAAAAGAGCTCACCTTTCAAAATAAAGATCAGAGGTCCTAAGGAAAGTGAGCCAGAACCAAAAAGAAAGCCAAAAGGAAAGAAAAGAAGTCGAGCTTTGAAGATAGGCAGGTCCTCTAATGAGGAAGAGTTAGAAAAGCTAGTTGAAGAGGATGTTCCTCCACTGCCAAAGAAGACTAGGACAGCCAGGGTTTCAAAGAAGAAGGGTCGAGATACTTCTAAGGAGGAGCCTCTGATTGTTGATGTGGAGAGTTCAGGAGAGAAGACCAAAGTTTATATGAGGAGATCCAGGACTCTTTCTCCTAAGGACACTATGCAAAAGATGGACTCTTCTCCAAAGTTACCAACTGTGGATCCATCTAAGATTGCTTCTCCTCCACCAAGCGTGCCTGAGCAAGAAATTTTTGAGGAACATGAGACCAATGGAGAGGTAGAACCTTTCAAGGAAGGATCACTCTTTGGTGAGGCAGCTGAGCTCGAAGTGGAAGAGGTGGGAAAGCATCCTTCTCCTCTAGTGCAATATGAAGATTCTCCGGCAAGTAGCAAGGGTGATGGATCACCTAAAAAAGAAAGTATTCCTGTTAGAACCCCATCACTGGTACAAGAGGTGGAGCTTGAAGAAGGTGATCAAGGTGAGCAGCTCCCTGAAAAGGAAGAGGAGAAAACAATAGAACAGGAAGAGGCAGTAACAGAGGAAATCTGGGTAGAACCTGCTGTCCCGGATTGGCTTGAAAAGGAAATCACAAGGAAGAAACAAGTCTTGGTTGAAGACACCCCTTTGGATTGGGATGAGATGCTGTCAAAGATTGGTAAAGGCAAAAAGAAGAAGGCAGCTAAAGTCATTTCAAGAATAGAAAGGGATGAGGTAAATAACAGAGTTATTCACATTGCCACCCCTGCTGCAGACAAGACTAGAGAAGATGTCACTGGTGAGGACTACAATGTGCAGACTATTAACCTTGGACCAACATCTATGGAGCAAGATATAGAGGAATATGAAGGGTCTAGCGCTGTGATCATTGGCAGGTTGAGAAAGGAGACTTAGACCAAGCATGAGCTGAGAAAAGAAAATGAGAGACTTAAGAAATGCTTGGAGGATGTAATGAAACCTCTGCAATCTCTCCACCCATCTTCCTCTGCCACTCCTGGTTTCTTTCCTAAGGAAACCATCTCCGAGATTGAAAAGATAAAGGCTTCTGCTCAAACTGCAATAGACTAGTTGAAGGATGTGCAGGTAAAAGGAGATAGTGCAATCAAGGATATCCTTTCAATTGGAAAAGATGCAGTCAGAGCCAAGGAGTTATTGGAGCATGTGCTATCCCAAGATAAGGAAGACATTGACCTTCTACTACAGAAATCCAAGGTCATCCTGGAATATGGTAAAGATCAGTTGGTTACAGATGGGATCCTTCCTTCCTCTAGATTAAATGAACCTAGGGAATGGTTTGAAGCTCTGCAGATTTGGCAGAAGGCCGTGTGGAAGATCCAGAAGCGGAAGAAGCTGATAGATGGTGACTTAACCGGAGTATATGAGGGGTGCATTGCATTTTTTGAGGTCATGACCGATAGGAGAAAGATTGCTCCTAAGTACCTGAGTCTGGAACAACTAAGGGAATGGTGGCATGATGTTTATGTTCCAGACTCTGAGAATGTCATAATAGGGCACCAGTTGGATGATGCGGCAACCTATCTGGCCGTAATGGATAAGTATCAATCTCATAAAGATGATTGGGATAAGACTGTGGAGCAGTCAAAGGAGGAGATTGATTCCATCAAATGCAGACTTAAGATTTTTCCTTTGCCACCTGTCACTGAGCTAGATAAAGTGTTTTTGAGGGTTCAAGGATCATTGGACCAGAACAAGGATAAGGGAGGCGGTAGTTAATGCCATTTTGAGATTTGTGCTTCCCTATTATTATGGGGCATGTATTGATCCAGGCTACATTGGGGACTGTGTCCAGGCCAACCTTGATGATGTATCGGCATTTAATGTGTGCCTTATTTGGATTCCTAAGGCCGACTTGTTTTGGTAGTTATTTTATTTTGTAAATGTTTGGCTGGGCCGACATATCTTGAGAATTTTCTATAAAGGCATTCCTGCCTCATTATTAGACATTAGATATTAGAGAAAAGGAGAAGAGATAATAGAGTTCAGTTAGAGACAAGTTAGAGTTAGAGCATTTTGTGAATTTCTTGAAGCACGTATTGTAAACAGAACAGTGGAATTATTGCAGTATTTTGATGATCTAATATAATTGAAGACATTGTGGTTCTCCTGGTGAAATCTCTTGTATTGGTTTGTCTCGCATTGTTCTTGTTGTTCTATCTTTCAAATTGCTTGAAGATTTAGGGTTTAGTGTTTAGAATTAAATTAGTTTTAGTTTGGTGAATGATGTTCATGATTTCATATTTGGAATGTTTGTAGCAATCTCTAGTCTATACTTCCAGTAACTATCTAATTGTAGTAGGCTGGTAAAGTCAACCTGGACCATAAATTTACATGTGCTTAAGTTCAATTGTGGATGAATATCTATGATTTGAAAATTTATATACCTTAGAAGATTGCACCGTTCTTGTGATATTGCATTGTGAGTTAAGCAAGAATTGGTTATTTGAGGTTGGTCCATTCTAGATATCTGTCATTTGCATTGTTCATTCTAGGGATAGTTTAGATCTTATCATATTCTTGCACCCTTATCTTTTGCTATTTCTTTATTATCCGGTTAGATTTAGGATTTGAGATCATCATATTGCAAAATCCAATAAATTGAAAGATACAGTTTGCTTGTAGTAAGGTCCCTTTGTGATTACCAGCATTTTCACATATTATCTGAATTGTTTATGCATTGTCATGACCTGACACCAGAGAGACCTTGGGGTGATCTTTTAGTAATTTATTATCGAGGATTACCTTTCAAGAGAGATAGGATATTGTATTCTGTCTGAGTTGTTGCTGTGCAGAAAACACCATCAATAGGTCCCAACCAATTGGGTTCAAACTTGCCTTTGCTAATTGGGTTTGGGACATTCTTCTGATTTTCTTTCAATACCCGTTCTCTGACTTGGAATGTCCTGCTTCTAATTTTCTTATTGTAGCTCATTTTGAGTCTATTTTGATAGACTTGCAAATGATTTGAAGCATCTATACATCACTCATCTAGTAGCTCCAGCTCATTTATTCTTGATACTCGGCACTCTTCATCTATAATGAGGTTTTGCAGTGATATCTTGAGGGATGGGAGATCGATCTCTATGGGGAGTACTGCTTCTGATCTGTAGACCAAGGAGAAGGGGGTGGCACCGGTGGGTGTGTGGATACTGGTTTGATAGGCCCAGAGGGCAGGATTAAGCTATAAATTCCAGTCATGACCTACGTCATTGACTATTTTCATGAGGATTTTCATAATCGTTTTGTTTGTAGCTTCTACTTGGCCATTACCTTGGGGATAGTATGGGGTGGAGAAGCGATGTTGGATTTTGAATTTCTCACATAAGTCATGGAATTCCTAATTTTTGAATGGTGTCCCATTATCTAAAATAATGGCTTGTGGAACACCATAGCGGCAAATGAGATAGTTCAGGATGAACTTTGAAATCTGCTTCCTAGTTATGTACGTCATGGGTATGGCCTCCACCCACTTAGTAAAGTACTTCGTTGTAGTTATGATGAATTTGTGACCATTAGATGAAGTGGGTGTGATTTTTCCAATGAGATCTAGTCCCCACTGTGAAAAAGGCTATGGTGTGATGATAGGATGAAGATCTTGAGCTGGAGCATGGATGAGGTCCCCATGCTATTGACATTGTAGACACTTTATGGCATGATCATGTGCTTCTCTTTCCATTGTAGGCCAATAATACCCCATCCGTAGCAGTTTCTTAGCTATGGTCATTCCACTCGATTGTGAACCACATATACCATTATGTACTTCAGTTAGAGTGGTCAATGCCTCATCAACGTTTAAGCAGTGCAATAGGGTTCCTTCTATGCTCCTATGATATAGGGTATCACCTAGGATGACAAATTTGGATGCCATTTTAACAAAGGTTCATTTTAGGTTTGATGGTAGGTCGGCGGGTATGACTCCTATTCAAAGGTATGTATAAATGTTGTGGTACCAAAGATCACCAGGACCAATGATTTCACACACATATTGTTATTCTAGTACCTTGAATGCAAGAACGAGAAGCTACTCAATCAAGAATTCATATTTTGGAATGTTGTGGGGGATATCGAGCAAGGATCCAATTGTTGCCATGGCATCTGTTGCTCTATTGTTGGTTCTAGGAATCTACTCAAATGTTATTTCAATGAAGGATTCTTTGAGAGTCTCCACCAATTTCTTGTATGGAGTGAACTTGTCGTCCTTGGTCTAGTATTCATCGTTCACTTGATTTATGATCAATTGGGAGTCTCCATACACTTTGAGAGCTATGATGTTCCATTTCACTACTATTCTGAGACCTATAGTCAAAGCCTCGTATTCCACAATGTTATTGGTACACAGAAATGCTTGTTTGTATGACGTCGGTATGCAATCCCCTTATGGGGTGATGAAAAAGACACCGGCTCCTGATCCATGATGTGTATGAGCCATCGAAGTATAGTTTCCAGTGGTTAGCTATGTTGAGATTGAAAATGGATTCATCTGGAAACTCTGAGACAAGAGGGTTCTCGGAATAGATTGGTGCTTCTACCACCTGGTCTGCAATGACTTGTCCCTTGATTTCTTTTCGCTCAACATACTCAATTTCGTACTCTGACAATATCATCACCCATTTGGCCATTCTTCCCATGAGCATTTCCTTTGATAGTAAATATTTGAGGGGGTTGATTTTGGCGATGAGCTTTATCTTGTGTGCCAACATGTAATGTCTAAATTTTTGTGATGCAAACACTACTGCGAGGCATGATTTCTCATTGAATGAATAGTTTAGCTCATGCCCAACCATTGTCCTACTGATGTAATATATAGCCCTTTCTGTTCCATTTTCATCATGCTAAGCTAAAAGAGCTCCAAGGGCTGCTGCTATTGCTGACATGTATAGAATCAATGGTTTTCATGGGATTGGTGGCATTAAGACTGGTGGTGTTAGTAGGTATTCCTTGATTTTTTTGAATGCACTTGGCATCCCATTTATACACTACTTCCTTGTGGAGTAGGTGAGAGTATGGGTTATGTTTTTTTGCCAGTTGTGCTATGAATCTTTGAATGGATTGTAGTCTGACTTGGAGACCTCTTAGTTGTTTTAATGTTTTCTGTGCCTCCATCTCGAGGATTGCTTAAACTTTTTTTGGATCCAACTCGATACCCCTCATGGACACTATATATCCTAGCAATTTACCTGATTGTACACCAAAGATGCACTTCTTTGGGTTTAGTCTGAATTTGTACTCCTCCAGTCTGTCAAAAATAGCACTTAAGGTTGTTATGTGATCTTTTCTTTTTCTAGATTTAGCTAGGATGTCATCGACATAGTCTTCAACCGTCTTATGGATCATGTCATGGAATATCAATGTCATGGCCCTTTGATATGTTGCTCCTGCATTCTTTAAGCCAAATGGCATCATGTTCCAACAGTATGTCCCCCATGGACAAGTGAAAGTTGTTTTATGTTGGTCCTCCTTGGCTATCATGATCTGATTGTACCTTGAGAATCCGTCCATTAGTGACAACATCTCATGTCCCACTATCATGTCTACTATCATGTCGATGTTGGGAAGTGGGAAGTCATCTTTTGGACATGCTTTCTTTAAATCCCTAAAGTCTGTGCAGATTCTGATATTTCCGTCGGGTTTTGAAACAAGTACCAAGTTTGATACCCTTTCGGATAGTCTATCGATCAGATGAATCTTGCGTCTAATAACTTTTTTAGCTCCATTTTGACCAATAGGGTGATTTGAGGATGCATTTTTTGAAGCTTTTGCTTGACAGGCTTTGCTTCTGGATACACTGCTAAGTGGTGGACCACAGTCTTTGGATCAAGTCCTAGCATGTCAACATAACTCCATGCGAAGT
Organism: Sequoia sempervirens; assembly: GCA_007258455.2. NCBI lineage: Eukaryota > Viridiplantae > Streptophyta > Pinopsida > Cupressales > Cupressaceae > Sequoia > Sequoia sempervirens. Next base: position 5,506 of record VDFB02132150.1, on the reverse strand, counting down.
TTATTTTTCTTTCCCTTAGGAATGCTGCTAGGAGCTCTTGCTCTTCTGATAGTAGTGATTTTGTGTAGAATGTGATATGTGGGGTTGCCTCTATTCCTAGGTTGACCAGATTGCATTTTTTGGCCAAGACTGTTGACTTTTCCTGATGAATAGCTCTTAAAGGAAGATTCAATCCCCCATCCTTGGGTGCCTTAGAGAGGTTTTCACCATTAGATGCATCCTTTCTTTTTACTTTTTTCTTGTCAGAGAGCGCCACAATGTGGTTTTCACTCAAGGACTTGGATATTATTCTTAATTTATCACTTTTGCGACTGAAGGATTCAATCGTTTCCCCATAATAGGCATGTGTGTCCAAATCTATTATAAACCCTGCTTTGTGATCTCCCTCTGGAATGCTATCCCGCAATCCCATGAATTCTGAGAGTGCCTCATCATTTTCAAATGTATCTAGAACTGGTGGTCCTCATTGGTTGTAGTTAATGAGTTGGGGATATACTAGGCAAATCTCATGGTTTTGATGGTCTGTTTCAAAGGATAGGGTACTAATCATGTAGAGGATGGTATCCTCAAATAGCCTGGATAAGTTGGGTGTGGGGTCCTCATCATCGCTACTACTATAGACATTGGTTATATCAAATGTAAAATTATCTATGACACGACCTATAGATACAGGTAGGCGTAGTTCTACTAGGGTTGGCTAAGGAGGATTGTTAACTGTTCTAATAGGAGGACTTCAGCCACATATGGTTATACTCAGAGAGGTACATCCAAGGCCAATATTTTTTATTAGTCGTGTCTCCAACATGATAGGTATTATAAGCCCATTGTCATTTTTCCCAAGTCCTTGATTTCTATCGTAGCCCATTTTGAGCATCATTTGTAGGCCCTTGCTTGTGTCATCCATTGGTAAATCCACTACTAGTCTTTCATCGTGATATAGCATGTGAGATGGATCTGCTTCAATAACCTCCCTGCCAAGATCTCCCCAACTTGCGAATTCGGGATAGTCTGTAGGAGACATTTGGGATGTGGAAGCTTCATTTGTTTATGGGTCTCCCCGTGATCTAGGAGATTTTGGTAACTCTCCTACCACAAAATCATTATTAGGGAGCTTGTAGTTTCCACAGCTATTATCCTAGATGATAAGCTTGATGTCCGAGATGGTGGGGATGGTGGGAGTGGCAGGTGTCTCTATCGCATAAGTGGATGTGAGAGTGGTAGGATCGATGTAAGGTGTCGATGGGCCCTCATCATTTTTGGGTACTTGGGGGATTTTGTAATACTTTGCTTCAATATTTTTGCAGTATGAGAAAGGTTCAGGATCTCCATGGATGGTAACTTCTTGTCCATTTTGTGTAAATTTCACACATTGGTGCAAAGTTGATGCTACTGCTTTCATTGCATGGATCCATGGACATCCTAAGAGGATGTTAAATGGTAAGTCAAGGTCCAAGACCTGACAAGTGGTTTCCATGATGGCAGGCCCTACTTGAATAAGGAGTTTGATTCTACCCTGAGACACTCTTTCTTGGTTGTCATATGCTCTTATTGTGATACCCTTTCCTTTATCAATGGAATCTTCTGATATTTTCAATTGCTTGATGAGACTTAGGGAACATATGTTCAAGCCCGCACCTCCATCCACCAAGACCATTTTGATTTTTCTCTTATGTACTATGGCTTCCAAGTGAACTGCACGGTTGTGAGATGGTTGAGTGGGGAAATCCTAGTCAAAGAATGTAAGAAGATTAGGCGTAATGATATTTCCAACCATAGCTTGGAATTGCTCTGCACCAAGATCTACGAGGACAGTGGATGAGGCTAACGCTTCCTCAAGGATCTTCTTATGAGTTGATGATATTTTTAGCAACTCCATGATGGAGATGTGTGCTAGAATTCTCTTGAGTTGATATAATACATTGTAGCCATTAGGAACGGATTTGGATGCAGGGACTCTATTTGGTTGGGATGATCCTACAATGGTTACTTTTCCACCTCTTGTGGTGACTCTGCAATCTTCGGCATAGGTGCCCTTGATAGTAATGACCATGCAGTTTTCATCTAGGGAGGTGACGACTATTTCATACACATGATTTAAATTTGAGTGGATTCCTTTCCCTTTATATTTTTTATTGTTATTCCCTTTGTTACCATGATTCGGCATCGAATTCGTATATATCTTAAGATCCTGATTTCTTGTAGGTTGTTCCAAGTTTATGATTCTGTTATCGATGAGATATTGGGAAAAAAATTTCAATCTCATGCAATTGTTTGTGGTATGGAATTTGATTTTATGGAACTCACAAAGTTGATTCTCGTTATACCAAGGAGGTTTTACATCCGGTTCTTGGTAATTTTCAAAGATAGGAGCCTTAATGAGTTTTTCGTCTATCAACTTTTTCATTATGTCCTCAAGTGGTTCCCCCAAAGTGGTGTATTTTCACTTGGGATAAATCTTGCGTTGAGGTGGTCCCCTTTGATCATTGAGATTATTGACCGTTGGATTGTTGTTTGCTTGGTGTGTTGTGTGATGATTGTTCTGGTGTTGTATTTGGAGTGGTGGTGTGGGCGTGTTTTCGTGAGGGGCACTAATGACCACCTTGGCATCGATGATACCATCATTAGGAACATTTTTGTTCCTTGCCCACATGCGAGGTTTATCGTTGTAATTGGATTGTGGGCAGTTTTTTTGTTGTTCATGGTATGATGTTGATTCCGTGGGTTGAGTCACAAGGGCTCTTTCAATGCTAAGTGCCTTGGGGATCAACTGATCGTATGTGGTGATTCCCTGAACCTTGAGATGAAATTCCAAGCGACCTTCAAGGCTGGCTATGATAGTGCAAACTTGTTCTTCTGGCATGGTCCACTTGCTTTGATTGGCCTTGGATCGCCATCATTGTAGGAATGAGGTGAATGATTCTCCCTTTCCTTGTTTCAGAGCCGAAAGTTCTTCTAGACTAACATCCATTGCGATGTTGTATGCATAATTTTTAATGAATGCGTCCATAATTTCTTGGAATGTTCTAATGCTTGAGGGTAAGCAAGAGAACCATTCCATAGCATGGCCTTCCAAGCTCCTAGGAAATAGCTGCATCAGATAAGTATCGTCATATGCGACCTCCATGCAATGAACCTGGAATTCCCTGATGTGATCTTCAGGGTTTCCTGTCCCTTGATATTTTTCTAATTTGGGAATCTAAAATCCCTTGGGGAATGGTTTCATTACTAAGATCCTATCAAATGGATAGGGACACAATTTTCTTGGTGTTTTAGTTGTTCGCCCTAATTGAAGATCGAGCACTTGTTGTGAGAGCAACCTGATTTGTGTCGTCACATCATTTTGCGGATTAGGGGGTGGGATGAAAGTTTTTTGGGGTGTTTCAATCGTGGGCTAGATGGTTGGGTTGTTCAGTGTGTTGCTTGATGGTATTGATATGTTTTTTCGAGCGAGGTAGGCTTCCACCTACTTTTGTATGAACAATGCTTGTTGTTGATCTTGTTGTTGTTGCGCTAAGATTTGTGCTTGTTGTTGCGCTTGTTGTTGTACTTGTTGTTGTTCCAACAACACTTTTTGTTGGGCTGCCAATTGTGCTACTTCTTACTACTCTTGATATTGCTTTAATGCTTTTTGATATGCTTGCAATTGTGTTGCTTGTATTTGTGCATGAAGTTGTACTTGATATTGGGCTTGTTGTGCCATATATTGAGCTTGCACTTGTGCTGCTTGTTGTTGCAATAGAAGTTGTGCTTGAGTGGCCTTTTGTGCTTGCAATGCTTGCACGGCTTATGCAACTTGAGTAGCTTTTTGTTGTTGTTGCAATAAAGCTTGGGCTTGTGTGGCTTGTTGCGCTTGTAATGCGGCTTGGGATTTTTGGGCTGCTTGTGCTGCTTCAGCGGCTTGTTGAGGAGCTAGGTGTACGGATTTTTGTTTTTGCACTTTTTGGAGTCCCCTTTGAAAAGTAGCTTGCAATGCCGCATTGTATTGGTTTGATGTGGTGGAAGTTGGTGGTGGTGGATTTAGGATGGTGTTTGTGGTGGGTGATGATGTCGTGTTGATGTTTTGATTGTTGGATAGTGGTGTTGATGTGGTGGTTAGTCCTTGAGAGACCATGCTTTGTGATGTTAGGAGGGTGTTTTATGATGTTGCAATTGCTTGTGCATTTGTTTTTTGTTGTTGTGATATCGACGACAAATTTTGAGCGTTTGGCATAATGCTTTGATTGATATCTGGGATGTTGGTTTGGTTGATGGTTGGTAGAGGGGGGATCCCTAAACCAAGAAGTGGTGTGGATTATAATGGAAATGGTGGAAGAGGTGGGAATGTGAGGGGTGTGAGCTCTTGCAAGAATGTTATGGTGTCGAATATGCCCCCTGGTCCGAACATATCTCCCTCCTCTTACAAATTTGTGAGGAGAGGTGCTTGGGGTGTTGCATGAAAAAATGATGATGATGGATCATGATGGAAGGTGAGAGGAACATTTTTGTGTAATGGATTTTGGGGTCTGTTTTGTTCCAATATGGTGTTTGCATCCCAGTTTTGATAATTAACAAGGAGGTGTATTTTGATAGCATTGGAAAATGCATTTCCCTTATTAACATTAGGTTGGGTTGGAGCAAAAGATGTCGTGATTTGCGGAATATTTTGTGTGATGTTTTGAGATGGAGGTGTAGATGAAATGGGAATGGTGGATGACATTGGAGGAAAAGATGTCTCCACTATAGTACTCACATCAAAATCTTAAGGTAACTTGGCCCCTTGTTTCACTAACTCAAGCATGTATAATGAAGGGTTAAGCCTCATCATGATGTTGATGATTTTATGGTTCTTTGGATTTTGGAGCATTTCAGTCATTTCTTTGTGAGACATTCCAAAGGTAAGATCCTCTCCTTGGTTTTCTTCTTGCGAATTTTGCGATGATGAGATGGCCAAAGGATTACTTGATTCGGCAGGATTCATTTCTACGTTTTTTTGGCTAAGATTGCTTGAAGCGGGTGTTTCTTTGTTGGCTTCCATACTCTTCTTGTATTGAGATCTAGTTTGAACCATAAAACAAGGATCAATTTTCAAGAATATGGGAGATGAATCTCTTGATTATTTGGATTGATCTTTATTTTATGCCCAAAGTAGAAAGTTTTAGGATGTCTTAAGGATCAAAAGGTGGTGATATGATGATGATGTTAGGGATGGATGATACAGATGTTTTTGGCTTTTGATGAATCTTGAATGAGATACTAGGCTTTTAGGACTTGCGGATTTTGATTTTGATTTGATTTTGGATTTTGAGATTTTGTCCTTGATTTTGATTTTGATTTGCTTTTTATTTTGAACAAAAAGACCCTAAGATGTTGGATAATGATCTAAGGGATAGATTTTTCCAAAGGATGATGATTTGAATATGTGCAGGGAGAAGGATGCATCTACCCACACCTATTCAAAACAAGATGATAGTTTAGCCAAGTATACAAAGAAGGATGCATCTACATATACTAAGCTAGACAAGATGAT
>VDFB02132149.1:0-13156 GCA_007258455.2 Sequoia sempervirens | reverse complement strand
TCTATTGGAAGAATAAAGAAGAATCCCTCTAGTGTGTTGTCATTGATTCCAACATTGTTTGGTGATAGTTTTTGCCCATCTGGTAAATTGTGCTTCTCTTACTTCAATCCAATAGTCTGGTCCAGAATTGTTCATATGAAAATATCGACCTATGTGAATTAAATATGTTTTTTAGGACTATTAATTGTATCTATGGACAATTTTTTAGTGTTTTTGGTTGAATGGGCTGAAAGATATAAATGATAGAAGTTTGACATACAATTTTTGTATATTCCTCTGGTCGACATGGACAAGTGGTACGAGGATACGCTTCATGGATGTTAATGTGATCTTTCTTAGGTCTGGGTCGACCTAATTTATGTCTTGCATATTTTGGTTTTGAGTGCGAAAGCAGTTTTGGTCTAAGATGACAAGTTACTTTGAATTGCTTATGTATACACTCAATTAGGCTGACCTAATTGATGTATGTAGATACAATAGTGTATATATATGAAACATTTTTTGTATTGAAGATATAGATATATGTGTATGTGAGTGTGATATGTGACAAGTATAGGTAGTGAAGCACGATGGTGTGATATTGTGTGAAGTTGAAGGTAGTTGTGAACCTGAAAATTGGTGTAGGATTTTTTTTTCCAAAGCTTAATTGAAACTAAACTCAACACATAGAAGGTGTATTCATCAATTCATCTTTTTGGCAGTGAGCCACACTTCCATTTTGTAATCATTTCAAGTTGTGAGCCTTTCAAGGACAGTGTGTCCTGGCAATGTGCCCCTGTAATATTTTATGACTGGTTATAATATATTGTGAGCTAATCCTCATTGTGCCTTTTCCCATTTTGGGTTTTCCATGCAAAAATCTCGGTGTTCATGTGTCATGTGATGTTATGATTCCTTTTATGTTCTTGTTAATAGTTATAGCTAGATATGTTTTAATTATTGAATGGTTAGTAGTTAAATGGTTTAGTAGAAATTGATTCACCCCTCTCTCAATATTCTAGCGTTCAACAATTGGTATCAGAGCCTAGTTCCTTTGGAAAATTTTAATAGCTTAAGGAAGATCTTGAAGTTTGAACACATGGCTGACAAGAGGTGTATTGTTCCTCTAGAAGAGATCTCTACAACTAAAGAACTCCATGTTGCTCTTGAAAATCTGGACAAAATTGAAAATGAGAAAGAAAATTTAAGGGAGAACTTCAAAGAAGCAAATGAATGCATAAAGAAACTAAGATAATCAAGAATTTCAAATAAATGCATAGAGAATTTGGTGATGTTGGCAAAACAAGGACAGACAATTAAGAGGGGGGGTGAATCAATTGTCACAGATTATTTAAACTTTTCAATCTTAACTCAAACTTAACTCAATTTTAGATTTGATGCATGAACAATGAACCATAAACAATCAACACATCAGAAACACAAAGAACACCAAGATTTTTTACATGAAAACCCTGTTAGGGGAAAAACCACGGTGGATGTTAGTCCACAAGATTATACCTGTTAAAAGTATAAGAATAATAATGGGAATGCACATGCATTTAGGCACACTACCTAGAGCTCACTGCTCAAATACAAGAGGGCTCACTGCCTAAGAAAGAGAAATACGGATTAGATCCACATGGTATGAACTAAGAAAATAGCTTCTCCAAAATCCTAATTACAGTTTCGATTAAGCACAAAAACACTCCTTCACACTTCGCTCAAAATTCTTCACACTCTGCTCAAACTTCTTCACACTCTGCTCAAACTTCTTCACACTCTGCTCTGCAATCAAATGATATTTACACACACACGCAAAGGATCACACTAAGAATCTTCTAATTTGAACTAACAACTGCTCTTATATATCTGCAACATGGATTTCATCAACAACTTCATCGTCCAAAAGAAATATGAAAATATTAAACATATATGGAATGTCAGCCCAAATTTACAAATAAATTTTCAATGCGAATCAAACACCATCGGCCAATATTATGTTGAGGCACAAAACAACATCCTCGAGTGTGCCAAACATTCAAATTTTAATCTCCAAGGATCCACAACACGTTACAACCACCATGTCGACCAAGAACATGAAAACCCGAACACATATGAGAAAAATCTTCGACCACGAACACACCGATCAATGCGGACATGCGACGAAGATAGAGAATGGTCTAGAAGCATCCACACACAAGAACCAACATAGAAACATCCGTAGCAACTGAAATTACTAGAATCATATCAACTTCACTCAAGAATACTAACTGAAACCATAGAAAATTTGTCAAAACACAACTGTTCATAACATGATCAAAACTTCACGCAGACCTCTGAAACTTCTGGTGGATAAACTAGATACTCTCAATAATAAACCTTTTAGTCCACAACAATTGATCATCAACGTATGGATCAAGAAACCTTCATGACCTTCATTGTTCCACTGGCAACTTGCAGCTCTTTCTTTTAACAATTTTCTCAATATCCTCGGCATATACAACCTTCAATACATAAATGCTAATAGTGTTGATATCAATGAAAACCACATACTAGCAACACAACCACAACATCAAGTAATATGCCCCTTTGGAATTGATGGAAACACATGATGTGAAAAAAACCATCAACGCAGCTCTCAATCAGCGCTTACTCCCCCTTATATTCTGACTCTTCTTCCTCAACTTCTTCTACATGATCTTCTCCCCACAAGACTCTTCTCCCTAGATAATTCATAGTTTTTCACATGACTCTTCTCCCCCTTTGACATCAATAGAAAAGATAAACATTATCTTCCCACATACCATCTTTGAACCACATATTTGCACATCAAACTACTCCCCCTGAGTAGCAGCCACATAAACATCAATTCAGATCAAAATATAGCTTTGAAGCATACAGATTGATGCAATTAAATGCATCTCTAGTTCATATCAGGAGGGGCGATCACCCCTAGCATTCCTCTGAGATAATCAAAAGTATCCTTTGGCAACGGCTTGGTGAAAATGTCTACAACCTATTCTTTGGTAGGCACATACTCCAATCTGACTTCTTTTTATTCACTTTTTCCCTTAGGAAATGAAACTTGATTGATATATGCTTGGTCTTAGAGTGTAGCACCGGATTCTTTGATATGTTTATTGCACTTGAGTTGTCACAGTATATGGAAATATGTTCATCATATACTACTCTGATATCTTTCAGCATCTATTTCATCCACATCACTTGAGTACAATTATTTGTAGCAACAATATAATTTTCCTCAGCAGTAGATAGGGATATGTAATTCTCCTTTTTGCTCAACCAAGACACCAGCTTCTTCCCTAGGAAAAAATCACCACCACTAGTACTTTTCCTATCATCTGCATCTCTTTCCCAATCCACATCAGTATATGCACTCAATGTAAGATCATCATCTTTAGGATACCAAAGCCCAAAATCAACTATTCCTTTAAAATATTTGAAGATTCTCTTTATAGCAGTCACATGAGATTCTTTTAGATTAGCCTGAAATGTAGCAACCATACATACAACATTCATGATGTCTAGTCTGGTCTGACTTAAGTAGAGCAATCTGCCAATCATTGACCTATATCTTGTTTGATTTTCCTTAGGAGAATCATCATTCCGTGTTAACTTGAATCTGGTTACCATGGGTGTATCAATAGGCTTTGAGTTTTCCATTGAAAACTTATTCAGTAACTCTCTCACATATTTGGACTGAGCTATGAAAATCCCATTGTCTATCTAAGTGACTTGCAATCCCAGAAAGAACTTCATCTCACCAATCATACTCACTTAAAATTCACTTTTCATTTCATCGGAAAACTTCATACATAAATCATCATCTCCTCCAAAAATAATGTCATCAACAAAGACTTCAATAATCAACTCTTTATCATGATCCAACTTCAAATACAAGTTGCTATTAGTATTACCTTTATGTATTTATCTAGTCTAGCATACCAAGCTCTGGGGGCTTGCTTGAGTCCATATAGAGCTTTCTTTAATAGGAAAACCATGTCTTCCTTGTCAGTCAGTTGAAATCCATCCGGTTGTTCAACATATACTTCTTCTTCTAACTCACCATTCAGAAAAGTTGACTTCACATCCATTTGATAGACTTTATAGTTCTTATATGCAACATAAGCAAGAAATAATCCTACAGCTTCAATTCTAGCAATAGGGGCAAAGGTTTCTTCAAAATCAATACCTTCCATTTGTGAATACCTTTACATACCAATCTTGTTTTATCCTGGATCACTTCACCTTGTTCATTCAACTTATTCTGAAAGACCCATTTAGTACCAATCACATTTTTATCTTTAAGTCTAGGAACAAGAATCCATGTATCATTCTTTTCAATCTACATTAGTTCTTCCTTCATAGCTTCCATCCAGTATTCATCATTGCAAGCTTCATTTTTAGGCTCAGTTTTGGAAATCAGGAAATACTCTTCTACACACCTTTATTCTTGTCTCCTATAATTTGATTCTCTGAATGATTCAATATCACATACCTCAGAGTTTTAGGATTCACTCGCACTTATGGTTCTTTTGTTCTTTCTTCTGCACTTCCATTTGTCTCTCCTTCTTGAATTTCTTGATTTATCGGAACAATTTGAACTTGATTTTGTGTTGGAGCATTCTTCCCTTTTTCTGAACTACCTTGCTAGTCATTTGAATCGTATCCACAACATCTAGATGATCTAGAAAAATCCTCATCAACTCTGACATTTGCACTTTAAAACCATTTTTCTCAATCTTTTGTTATAGCATCGGTAATCCTTGCTCTTGGTAGAGTAACCTAGAAAGATTCCTTCATCACTCCTTGCATCAAACTTTCCTATGTCCTCATCTCTTTTAATGTAGCACTTGCTTCCAAAAATCTTGAAATATTTAACAGTAGGCTTATAACCAAACCATAGCTCAAAAGGAGTCTTACCAAAAATACCATTAACATTTACCCAATTCAAAGTGTACACAGCAGTGTTTACAGCTTCTCTCCAATAGATGTGAGGCACATTTCCTTCAATCATCATTGTTCTAGTAGCATCCAGAATTGTTATGTTCTTTCTCTCTACAACTCCATTCTGTTGAGGGGTTTGGGGAGAAAATAACTGTCTTTTGATTCCATGCTCTTCACAAAAAGAATTGAACTCCCTGGAGGTGAACTCACCACCTCTGTCTGACCTTAGGCATTTAATCTTCAGACCTTTCTCATTCTCTTCCATAGCTTTGAAACTTTTGAACTTCTCCAATGCTTCACATTTTTCTCTTGAGAAAGCAACCCATATCATCCTAGAGTAATCATCAATATGAAGCATAAAATACCTTTCTCCTTGTAGACTTCTAGTTCTTGAGGGACCATATAGATCAGTATGCACCAGCTCTACTACTCCACTAGAATGATGCTTTTTACTTTGAAAAGAGACTCTAGTCTGTTTACCCATCTAACATTCCTTGCATATTGTGTCAGCAGGTTTCACTAGCTTAGGTAGATCTCTTACTGCTTGAATGGAACTTACCTTGACAATGTTATCAAAATTCACATGACACGGTCTCCTATGCCATAACTAGCTTTCATCTACTTGAGAAATTAAACAACTTACATTACCAACACTTAGGTGAAAAATATTACCTCTTGTCTTTGTACCTGAAGCAATCATATTTCCAGACCTTCCAAGTATCGTGCATCTTTCATCCTAGAATTGAAGATCATAACCCTTGTCCACCATTTTTCCAACACTCAACAAGTTATTCTTTAAGCCTTCAACATAAAGAACATCATCAATGTTATGTTTACCACCAAGACAAATAGATCCTCTGCCATGGATCACACCAACATTGTTATCTCTGAATCTTACAACCCCACCATCGTATTTCGCTAGACTTACAAATTTTCTTTTGTCACCAGTCATATGATGTGAACATCTATTTTCAATAACCCACTCATCCTTCTCTTCAATTCAGGCTGCAAGAGCTTTCTCAACTTTAGCAGATTCAGTAGCCACTAGACCATTTTTCTTGATAGCAATGAAAACCCATTCATCTTCATTTCCTTTTTCTTTATCAGATTCTTCATCAGTCACACCTTCTTCAACAAAATAACACTTCTTTGAAATCTAGGTTTGTAGGGCTTAGACCTAGGAACTCTTCTAGGACACCTTGAAGCAAAATGACCTATTTTACTACAAGAGAAACATTTAATAGGCAAATTTCCTTTATACTTACCTTGCCCTTTGCCTTCTTTCTTCAAAATCAATGCTTCCAACTCTTCAACCTCTCTTTCTTTTTCTTCAATTTGTTTCATCTCTTCCTCATATTTGAATGTATTTCGAGAACTTTCTCTTGGATCATATCTTTGCATGTTCCTTCCAGATACAGAAGCCTTAAATTCAAATTCAATCTTAGGGGTAGAATCACCAAATTCACTTAATTCAAAGGCAGCAAGTTTACCAATCAGCATATCCCTTGTCGCATTTGTTACTGATCTGAATTCTTCAATAGCATGAGCTTTTGATTTGTAAGAAGGAGGCAATGATCTAAGCACTTTAGCTACAATTTCTTGTTCATCCAAGGTACCACCAGGACATCTAATACCCATCACAATTTCATTTATTCTTTGCATAAAAGAAGAAATATTTTCATCTTCACCCATCTTCAAATTTTCATACTTGCCTTTCAAACTCTGTAGCTTAGTGACCTTCACATGTACATCTCCTTCATACAAAGTCTCCAGCTTCATCCACATCTCATGAATTGTCTTCAGACCTATCACATTTTTCATTTCTAAATCCATCAGAGCACTCAACAAAGCTTCCATAGCTCGGATATTATTCTCAGCATCTTTAATCTCATCAGGAGTGGAAGGACCATTATGAGGAATAGTATATTTGTTCTTTGTAATCTTCCAGAAGTGTTCACCTAAACATCTCAAATGACATTTCATTTTGGTTTTCCACAGTGAGTAGTTTGTTCCATCAAATCTAGGATTGTCCTTCTTGTATGATGCCATCACGGATCACCTCAAGCTTTTAAACTTCTTCCGAGGAACTTGCTATGATACCAATTGTTGGAAACAAAAGGACAAACAACTGAGAGGGGGGGTGAATCAATTGTCATAGATTATTTAAACTTTTCAATCTTAACTCAAACTTAACTCAATTTCAGATTTGATGCATGAACAATGAACCATAAACAATCAACACATCAGAAACACAGAGAACACAAATATTTTTTATGTGGAAACCCTATTAGGGGAAAAACCATGGTGGATGTTAGTCTAGAACATTATACCCTGTTAAAAGTATAAGAATAATAATGGGAATGCACATGCATTCAGGCACACTGCCTAGAGCTCACTGCTCAAATACAAGAGGACTCACTGCCCAAGAAAGAGAAATATGGATTAGATCCACAGGGTATGAACTAAGAAAATAGCTTCTCCAAAAGCCTGATTACAGTTCCGATTAAGCACAGAAACACTCCTTCACACTTCGCTCAAAATTCTTCACACTCTACTCAAACTTCTTCACACTCTACTCTACAATAGAATTATATTTGTACACACACAAGAGCACACCGAGCATCTTCTAATTCGAACAAACAACCGCTCTTATATATCCACAACATGGATTTCATCAACAACTTCGTTGGCTAAAATAAATATGAAAATATAAAACATATATGCAATGTCGGCCCAAATTTACAAATAAATTTTTAATGCGAATCAAACACCATTAGCCAATATTATGTTGAGTCCCAAAACAACATCCTCGAGCATTCCAAACATTCAAATTTTAATCTCCAAGGATCCACAACACATTACAACCACCATGTTGGCCAAGAACATGAAAACCTAAACACATATAAGAAAAATCTTCAACCACGAACACACCAATCAACACGGACATGCAATGAAGATGGAGAATGACCTAGAAGCATCCACACGTAACAAGAACCAACATAGAAACATCTACAACAACTGAAATTACTAGAATCATATCAACTTCACTCAGGAATACTAACTGAAACCACAAAAAAATTGTCAGAACACAATTGTTCATAACATGATCAAAACTTCACGTAGACCTCTAAAACTTCTGGTGGATAAACTAGATACTCTCAACAATAAACCCTTTAGTCCACAACAATTGATCATCAATGTATGGATCAAGACACCTTGATGACCTTCACTATTCCACTAGCAACCTGCAACTCTTTCTTTTAACAATTTTCTCAATATCCTCGACATATACAATCTTCAATACATAAATGTTAATAGTGTTGACATCAATGATAACCACATATCAGCAACACAACCACATCATCCAACAAGTGATCATTTGAAGAAAGAAAATGAAGACATCACCAGACTAAAGGTACAAGTGGAAGAAACTAAAAGAATTGAAGACTATCAAAAAGATGAAATTCAAAGCAAGATTGATGAATGTACAAAGCTTGAACAATAAGTGGTAAACCTAAGGTCTAACCCAGAGAAAGCAAGGGCTCATGAGGAAAAATTCAAAACAAGTACTACAATGCTTGATGAGCTAATTGTATTTCAGAGACCCTCTAAGGATAAAGGTGGTTTAGGACTTGAAGAAGGACAAATCACAAAAGAAAATCAAACCCCTAACAAGGTTGACACTCAAAGGAAGACTCAAGGCAATGGTAGATAGATCAAGAATCAAAGAAGCAATATTGGAAGAACTCCAATCCAACAACCTAATGCTCAAAGGTACCCATCTTTCAATGGTATTTTTTTCATGCAATAAATTTGGTCATAGAGCAATAGAATGTAGAAGTAGAATGAATCAAAATGTTGGATTTCTTTTTGGACTATGTTTTCTCACAAAAGGTTTGGGCATAGAGATGTTGAGTGCATAAGTCAAATAATGATGAGTTGATTCAATACTGGTAGAATGATTCAATATTTTTAAGGCTATTGCTACACATGTTATGCATTTGTACATAAATATAACTGGTGCATATCAAGGTTAAATACAAATCAATCTGGTCAAAAAAATGTTGTGTGCTACACCTACAACAAACCAGGACATATTTCAAGATTCTGCAGAAGTAAAAATGGGAAGAAATCTAATCCGGAACAAAGGAATAAACATGTGAATAAAATGGATTCTACTGAAGTCAAAAAGGAAATGGAGAAAATTTGAAAGAAAAAAGGAAGAACCTAAGAATAAGAATGAATCAAATGCATCTGTACCTACACTTGGTGCAAATATTTATTCTAAAAACTAAACCCAATAGTGGATTTAGGGGGAGCAATTATAGAGAAACCTAGTAAACCCATGATATAAGAGGTGTCAAGAAATGAGATGAAGATATGTGATGTGAAATATCATTCTAAAGATGTCAAAAAAAATTATTACAGAAAAGATGCAAATTTGGAGACTTGTGGAGCATTTTAGGTTTTACATTGTATTCATGAAGAGTTTATCAACTTTTTGTGGGTGGAATGCATTAAATTCAAAATTAGGGTAGATCGGTAAGGAATAAATTAAAAACCTAAGTCAATTTAAATCACTTTTATGCATTTGGAGAGAGTTGAAGCAAGTTGAAGGTGATTCACAGCATCTAGCATCAAACCCTAGTGTCTGTCGAAGCTTGAAAAAGGTATTTACAGCTATCTATACTCTATGGATTTGAGTTAGAAGTAATTTTCATAAGAATATACAAGAGAATTGAGGGAAAAATGGCCACTCCCACTATGGTTGAGACTTCTGAGAGGCCCCGACCGAAATTCAGAAGGTTTTCATGGAAGGTTTCAAAATGGACCCCATGGGTGCATTTTCACAAATTCCAAACAATGTTTTACCCATTGAGGATACTAGAACCTACATTCATGGGAAATTGGAAGAATTTGACCATCAAGAACTTAAGGATCAATGGCTAAAGGAGTTAACTAGAGAAAATTACTCAATGAAGCCAGAATATGAAAATCTTGTACGAAAGAAGCTAGATGTATGGAATTGGTTCCCATATTTTGTAGTACAATGGATGCAAAGTTTGTAAGGATAGCACTTAGCAGAGTGCACAATAAATTTGTATGGACATGTGTGCCTCTAGAGTAATTACCAAGGAATTGATTAAAGTTGTGACTGGTCTTTGTGACACTGGACTCGTGGCAATGCTAAAGGCTGTGAAAAATGTGTGGGGTGATCCCACAATACTGGTTTACAATTTTTGGCCAAAGTGGACATTGAACTGAATTTCTTTAACTAAATCTTCACTTTCATGAACCTATTGTGGCTAAACCGTGAGGAATTTGAAGATGATGCAAACTAGTGATTTTTGACATTTTGTCTATAGATTCTAAATATATTTTTTTCAAAAATTTTGATATCAAATTGCACTTTTTTTTCCATCTCCTTCAAAAACTAGTTTTTAACAGTAAACACCATTTTTAAAGAGTGACATTACTAGCTAACACATAAGCTATTTTATATTGTGATACCTTGATATTATCCTACTCTAAATGCACAAAATAACTAAGAAATGTGAAATGATAAAATACCAAGGACACCTCAAGATTAGCCAAAAGAGTGATAAACAATAAGGAAAATGGACAAAATAAGACACAAACGATTTCACCTTCCTTGCTATTGCTATCTCTTTGATTGGCCCTTGCTTAGAATGGATTGTGTGCTCCTTAGATGATTGCTTGAATGACTAAATGCAAGATTAGAGGTGCAAAATGATTAAAAAGATGGCTAGATGATGGTAAAGGATTGAGGATTCAAATTGGCAGCATGTAGTTATAAGAATGCAAAGTCTTTAAAATGGGCAGCATGTAGTTGCTCAAATCAAAAGTGTTGAAAATGCCCTTGAGGAGGGGGTATTTATAACAAAATTTGAATTCTCTAGAGAATTCAATGGTCAAGATTGATCCAACAAGGTCAAGATGAAGGGCTATGGTAGGTTGAGAACCCACAAGCCCCTCACATCTTGACACATGTGGAGGGTGAAGTGGCCAAGGAGATATGAGATGGAGGTGAATTGTCAAGAAGGTACATGAGGTGGAAAAAGAACATGCACCTTGGGGAGTGAGAGGATTTCCACAAAAAGGGATTTCTTGTCTCCAAGTGGGAGTGAAAGGGACATTTGAGGAATTTTGGAATTCCTCAAAAATCTACATGGGAAAAGGAAAGGTGGTTGGGGATATAAATGTGAATTAAAAATTCACATTCCTAGGAGGATCTAGAGGATAAAAGGTGGGCTCCAAAAAGGTGGGACTTGGTCACATGTAGAGATTGTGACAAGTCCAAGGTTGGTCACATGTGGAGATTGTGACAAGTCCAAGGTTCTAGAAGCCTTGGAAGGATGGAATGTGAATTAAAAATTCACATATAAAGAGGGGAATCTAGGAAGAATAAAAAGGAATTAAAAATTCCTTGGAGAATGATTAGGCTTAATTAATAAGTAATTAGAGGATAATTAGGGGCTAATTAGGATTAAAAGCCAACTTGCAAAAGTTGGAGGATGTGACACATCCTAATCAAGGATTAGGCATGTGTACATCCTTAATGAAGAGATTAGGAAATGGATTAGGATTAGATGAAAATGACATGTGAGGAATTAAATAAATGTAATATTTATTTAATTTATTTGATGAAAAGAGGATTAAGGAGGGTAAGGTATTTAATTATTAATTAAATACCTTAGGGATTTGGAAGAATTAAAGATATTAATTAAATAATAGTAACATTACTTAATTAACTCGGATAAGAGGATGTTTAGATGAAAAGTGATAAATTTGGATAAATTAAGTGTCCAAATTTAGATGTCTACATTTTGCCCCTCTTTGAGATGGTGTTACGAAGTAGCATCATTTCAAAGAATATTAAAATATAGAACTTAGAAGAAGATGGTTAGATTGGAAAAGATGCCCCAGTCATTCAAAGAAGTGACTAGGAAGGAAGATGATGGGGGTAAAGATGAAAGTTAGGGATGAAGGATGCCCCCTCGAGAGGACATGCGGGTTCAAGAGAACACGGGTGGGCTCTCGAAATAGATGATGTGATGCAAGGAGATATGAGGAAGATGATGCAAGGTGAAGATGATGAAGCACAAATGGATGACAAAAGGTGATGTTGCCCCAGTCAAGGTACAAGCCAAAATGGGTTGATGATGGATGGAGTGTTGTCAATGAAGGATTGAAGGATCCCGAAACAACACGAGGATAGGGAAGGATACATCCCACTGAGTGGTATTGATGAGGGAAGGATACATCCCAAAACACCACTAAAAGATAGGGAAGAATACCTCCCGATGATGATGAAAGTGTTGTTGATGAGGGAAGGATACATCCCAAAACAACACCAAAGGGATAGGGAATGATACTAATGGATGATGATGGGTCAAAGCTGGTAACAAGATTGGGGATAAGACCAAGGATTTGATTAGGTGATTTGTACGAGATTGAACAGATGAGGAGAAGATTGATATGTGAGATGGAGAGAAGGATCTCAAGATTTGGTTTGATATCCAAAGGTTTGGACGGCAGATGAACTAAAGCTCAGATTAGGGGTTTGGTGAAGCTCAAATTGGGATAAGATTAAAGCTCAGATGAGGATTGGATTGAAGACCAGAATGATGGAAGGATATGATTGGATTGATTCTACACCAAGTTCCGGCTCTAAGGCGCAGGTACGATGCTACATTTTTCCCCGATTTGGCAATTTTCAAAATTGGTCAAATTTTGCCATTTTAGGAAACCTCATGGTCAGATGTTTGAGAGAGTCCTAATTTTTTCCAAGAGATACCCATTGGTGAGATAGGATGAGTTGCCAACTAACATCCCAAATTCGAAGATAGCGCATTTGAGCTATGAGTGAAAACAATTTTTCAAAATGTTGAAAAAAAACACTAAATTGGGATTTTGAGCGCCTAGATGAAAGTTTGAGGCCCCTAAAATGGGTCAAAACGGGTTCCAACGACTTTCATAGAAACTAGTTGGAAATCCACTTGTTATCGCTAATATGCAACTACCCGTCAAATTTTAGCTCAAACGGACACCCAAGTCAAAAATTATGGCCTCCGGAAGGGTCGGGGTAAAAATCAAAAATCAATTTTGAAAATTTCAAGACATGGGTTTTGTTCGTTAGGAAAAATGAGGAACTGGGTCGGAATCGTTTTGTTTAAAAAAAGTCAAA
>VDFB02132147.1:0-21382 GCA_007258455.2 Sequoia sempervirens | reverse complement strand
CTATTTATTTTTCTTTTTAGGAAAGCAAATTTATCAACACACAAATCATTTCCTATTTGTACTTCAAGAATGAATGCAAATTTGTATCCTCATTTACTATTTATTTTCTATCGCAAAAAGAAAATTTATCAACCATCTACTCTTTGTTTTTAAATCATGAGAAGCAAAGTTACCAACCACAAAATCAATCACTCAATCATTTTTGCTCTTTGTTGTTCGTCACAAAGTTATCCGCCATCTACTCTTTGTTTTCTATTGTGGAAGCAAAGTTATCAGTTCTCTATCAGATTTTCTATCATATCAGCATGATGATCTCACAATTTATCTATCTATAGACTAAGGAAGCAATTTTTATCATCATTTTTCAAAACACAAGCATTCCAAGCAAAATTTCCTCAATGCGCAATTTTGTTGCCCGTATGCGCTAAAACTCGGATGCGCTAAAGTTTTTCTCATATGTGGTAAATTGTTTCCTCAGTGCACTAAAACTCCAAATGTGCTACTCTGTCTTGCATAAGCGCCACTCTAACTCCTATATGCGCTACGAAAATTCCTATATGTGCTAAAATATTTATCGAATGCGATAAAACTTTTCCTATATGCGCTAAACCAGGTGGAAAAAGATGACAGTCGATCTAAAACATTTACAAATTTGATCCAAAATGCAAAATTCAAAATCACAAATGATCAGAATCACTCACCGGTGGTCCATATGCAGCTGGTCTCTGATATCATCGCGCTCGCTCAAATCTATGCCTGTGCACTAGGATCTCCATCATGACAAGTCACTATCAGAGCTCAATTTTTACTGTAGCAGTAGGGTGAAAATGACACTTCATTTTACCCCTTTTTACCTTATAAGGTTATTTTTAGGGTGGGCATTAATGGCATTTTCCTTTATTTCCATATTATTTTTCACTGGGCCTTCATCATCAGCATATATCGGGAGCTAAATCACTGTTCCCCTACCACTATCAACCTCATCTTCCATGATTTACCTCCCGAGGGGGCATCATTGACATCAAAAATCAGAAACATATTAGGGGCAAAAATTTTATTTATTTTCTTTGAAGCAATGTGTTTCACACATTAATTACCTAAAGAGGGGCAAAATGTACACGTGATAAAATGGCTTCATGTGTCTATCATCCCTGCAATTAATTAAATATTTCATATTTAATTATTTTCTAAAATCCTCTGTTACATGATTAAATTTAATTTAATTTAATTATATTGTTCACCATTTATTCTTTCATAATTAGCCAAATTTATTTTATTTAATTATTTTCATATGCTCATTCTAATTAATTAAATAAATATACTCTTGTATTTCCATTTTAAAATTAATTATCATTTGTCTTGAATTTAAATTCAAGTCTCTGATTGCACTAAATTTAAATTATCCTTTTCTCTATTTTAATTTTCTTTTCTCTAATTAATTAAAATGCTCTTACTTAATTAATTTCATAAAAGTGACGAATTAAATAAATCTATCAATTAAAAAATATCTTATGCTTTCTTTCCAAATCACAAATACTAATAATTGTGTAATCTTTCTAAGTACTGGCAATTAAATATTTTATTTAATTCATAGATCTTTTTCTTTCTTCAAAATCCCATTAAAGTTTCTCTTCCTTTATCACAATTTCTTCTCTGCTTTTTAAAAGTTTTCTAATTAAATATTTTGATGAATTAAGAAAAGTCAATATTTTCCTCCACAAATAAATACAATTGATTTTTTAATTTCAATTATCACTTTTAAATATTTCTTTTATTTCTTTTGTATGAAAGATGATTTCTTATCTTCTTATCTTTTCCCTCTTTCTTAAAAATAGAAAAATCTTGTTTTTAGGTTTCTTCTATTTTCTCTTTAGTTTCATCTTTCTTCAGCCATTCGATCTACCAGGAATTATCACAACCGTTAATCAAGACAACCAATCAAAATCATTTGAAAAACTCTATAAATACATGTGTGACTCCAAGCATTGGCAATAGGCAATTAATTAGAGTTCATGCATTTAATTCATTTAGTATTCATCTATCATAGCATCATGTTTATTTCAAGCTCATTAGTTTAAGTCATTATCATAGCTTAATATTGCATCATACATCATATCAAAATCTCATTCTTTAGGAAGACAGTTTGTTGAGCCTAGCCTACAATCTGAGAACACAAAGCTAGAATCAACAAAAACACTAAAGATAGAGGACGATAGGACGACAATGGAAGCAAAATACTGAGTTTGCATCTTTCTACTCTTTATATTTTGTTTCGATATAATGTCCTATTAGTGTGTTTGAATAGTTGTTTCAATTCATTTACGCATTCATATTTTCATACACACACATATAATCTGTCACTTAGAATATTTCCCCAATGCAATTGAATGGTATTATCCATCAATCTAGATATTACTAAAAACATCCTAGGTTCAAATTTGCTTACATCTCTTAAACTAGCTACCCTGCTCAATAGATTTATAATTTCTTGCATTTCTTGGTTTAACATACATCTCTAAATTATTTTGGTTTTTGGTCTAAGCAACTCTTGGCACCATTGGGTACTAATAATTTATTTTTTGTGTTCTATTGTTTCTATAGTACACATGCCTCATTCAAAATGGGGACCCTCTCTTTTTCACCTTCACCGGGTTTCTTTTTTCCTTTGCCTCATTTTATGTGCCCCCTGTTTTAAGTTCCAAGTGGTTAGGGAGTCCTAAATTCATCATCTTGAATTGGCCACTATTCACCACCCAAGAAAATTTTGTCTTTTTCCTTTCTGGGTCTCTATTGGCAGTTTCCCCTTTGCTTTTAGAGATTGTCATCCTTCACTCATTGTGGGTCCACCCTTGTAGGTTTCCCTTAGTGGGATTCCATCTTGATTTCTCCATTTTCCCAGTGGCCAACCTGGGGTATCTGCCTACATGGAGGGCCCCACATCCTCTATCACCGTCCCCTTTGCTGACCTAGCAAATGATAATTATTTGGCTGCCTTCCACCTAACTGATCCCGACCTTCCCAGCACCAGCCATTTCAAAATTTGTGCCTAGCTACCCCACCTACCATCGTATGGGTAATTAATTCAGGTCATTAATGAATAATTTTGTATAAATACCCAAGCCAACCTATCATTTTCATTCCTTCAATCAAAAATTTTCCAGAAGCGCTAGCCAACCTTCGCCGCCTTCGTGCCCATGTGATCCTCTATCCATTTCAAGCATTGCAACCTTTAGCTTCACCAATTTCTATAGGATTATTAGGTATGTTTTCCACCACCACACTAGTTGTGATCTTTTTAATGGGTTTTATAAAATTGTTAAAATCTTAAAGGGAAAACCCTTAGACTAGTTAGAACACCAAATTTTGCACAAAACCCATTTTGGTAAAATTTGAAATCCCATAAAACTCGATTCACTAAGATCATGTGGAACTTCGACCCCCAACCATTGTTCTTCCCTAGAGCATTCTTGATTCTGCAGCCCGTAAACCTTCCTTCACCACTTCAACTTCAAAAATAAGGTCTGAAGCATTCACCCTTAGTGGGCCAACATGTGTGGGAAGACACCACCGTTTTTCCATGGTCTGTTGGAACAAGATAAAGTAAAGAAAAAGGAGAACCTTAGGGCCCCTGTGGGTCCACTTATGTGGAATTTTTCATGCAGGTAACACTTCACTCTTTGCCATTTTCTAACGACCATTTGACCTCATCGTCCCATCTTGTGGGCCCTACAAGTATTGCATCTTCCAAAATTAGTTAAGCATGAATTTTCTTCGCAAACCACTCTCTATACACTTCTGCTACCTCTTCACCACCTATGTTAACACCTTTGCAATTGCCCAAGGTGACACTCCTTTACACGTCGCAGAGCCTATGGTCTCCTTCGTTCTCTAGACTTTCCCAAGGAAACCTAAGTATAAACCTATTGTGGGTCTGACCATGCAAGAGTCTATCTATGGACTGCCCCACTCTCATCACTATTTGCAAAATGGCTGATGACCTAAATCCATTTGTATTGCAGACCCTGACCTTATGATTTCCATGAGCTTCATTGAAAACTAGCTAAGTGAAGGATACATTACGAGAAATTCTTTGTAGGTCACCACTTGTGGCCTGCTATTTTGTGACCTCCATTGCAAAATGACCACACCTTTCCATCTTCTAACATTGCAAAACCCAATCCCTCTCCTACCATTTGGTCTATAGTGAGCAAAACAAACAAAGCCAAGACACTCTATAGACCCGTCTATGCAAGTCTCCCTTTGTGGGGCACCGTATTACCCCCACTGATTATGAATGGCTATCCCTTAATGGTATTCTTCAATTCCTCACCCACAATTTCCTAAGCGATCAAACATTAAAAGAGTAATTCCAAGCTTTCCAAGCCTCTTGTGGATCTCGTAATGGGGGATTCCTCTTCCAGAAAAGGATGCAAACAGCCTTGATGTCTCCTCTCTCCACATGACTTGTACCTGCATGGCTAAGGCCATCCATCAATTTTTTTCAAAATAATTCATGATTAACTGACCAGTGCTCCAAATACCCAAATGCCTTGACCGACCCCTACGGACCAAAGGTGAAAAGTTGGGTGCAAGTGGCTACTTGCAAGCTATCGCACCCTCATAGTCATTTCACCCAAAGTCACTCCTAATGGCTGCTAGCCCAGGGAAACCTATACCCTTGGGCTCACGTCCTCATAATTAGCCTTAACAAGCATTAAATGATGAATTTTAATGAATCTTATGATATTTTCTGATGAAATTTTTGATCTAAACCTTGTTTCTACAGGATTCCACTAACACTCCCCTCACTTCTTACATGAATATGCTTACTACATATAAGTCTATAGGATTTATGGAATTGGTTGTGGGACCACCTGGAGTGTCTTTAGAAAAAGAAAAGGGAAAGAAGATCACCAAGGTACAAAGAGGAAAAGAGGACAAGGACCAAATGAAATATCAATTCCAGGGGGTGGACATCACCTCCAAGGTCACTTCTGACTAGAACACAATCTTAGACACCAAACTTGGACATATAGATATAGATGAGTTTAAGCAATGGGTCATAGTTAATCCAACCATTGATAATGCAATAAATATTAGAAGTGGTCTCACCAAGGTAGTTGGCTTTCCACCTACTCTAGTGGCCCCTAAATTGGAAATGAAATGCAGGGAGGCCTACCGTAGGGGTAGCCAAAAAATTATTGATCATGAAGGTAGAGTATTAGTGGACTTATTAGCAAAGTCCATAGGTGAAAACTTCCACATCCCCACATTTTACCCTATAGAAGAGAAAGAGAATGGGTATATAGAAAACATGTGGAAGGAAGACCCCTAAGGTTGAAAAATGTTGATCAACCAACATTGATTGAAAGAGAAGAGGGGAAATGCTACCAAGGTGCCCTAGGAGTTGTTTCGTAGTGACTTCTATGAGGATTATCATGATCTAGTGATTGTGTTGAGTAGGGTGATGGACATTCCTACCACTACTCATTTTCAAGAATGGATGTTCTACTTTATTAAGGATATTATTAGATGGAAAACCAAGTTCCACTGGGTGAAAGTGATTAGCGACAACTTGCACAATCAACTAATGGTCGTGAAGAAAACATCGTAGTTCTATATGAATTCCTACTTGGTATACACCTTGGAGGTTCCATTCCCCTACAAGAGCCTATTTGTAGCTCAGATTCCAACCTAAGGAAGGGAACTAAAATTATATGATACGTATCCTCAACTGTAGTACCACAACTTCAAGAAGGAGTATCATAGAGTGAATGATGCCTTCATTGGTCATATAATTAGACTTCTTGGAGGAGAGTTTCATAGAGTGTTCATGTTTTCATTCACAAATTTAGGTACTTGTTCACATAGTTCCTGAAATTCACTTATATCATAACAAAAGCTTTCTCTGAGAGGCCTTACAAGCTGCCCTGGTACCCTAACGATCGGATGATCATATTAGAAGTCTCCTAAAAATTATAGAACACTCATACTCTGTTGAGTGATAAGCACAAGGAAGGAATTCCCTACCCTCTCACCTTTGGCCAAGACATGTATGCCATTCATACATCCCAATGTCCAAAATATTTAGAAAAATAAATAGTGGAGTATAATCTAGATCTCCACATAGCCAGACCCAGAATGGATCCCTACAACAAGCTTAGGAAGTTTTTTAGAATAGAGTATGCCCACATGCCCCATATTTAAGACTTTTGGGAAAACTTCCAAGATGATGAGGATATGCGCATGTGACATTACATGTGTATGACCACTCAATTTGTAAATTCAATCAATCTCTTCTCAGTGACTAACTAGATCATCAAGGACGAGGACATCATTTTGGACCAAAGGTATGATGTTTTGGCCAACTTACCACTACCTCTACTATACTAGAATGAGGACAATTTCAATGACCTCAATATCATAAAAAGAGCAATAGAGAAAAAAACCAGATAATGGATTGATGCCCAAGTCACTCAGCTTAAGCTACAAGAGGTTACATTAACATATGGTGAACTTGAAGATGAAATTGAGAGTGAGTCTAATAGTGGAGCAACTACCACTCCAACTTAAGAAAACCTAAAATATCCTTTGGTGACAATCAAGAAAGAGGAAAGAAGTATCAAAACAACAACCTAAGCCCAAGGTCTACTCAAGAAAGCCTACATAAGGGGAATCCTCCAAAAGGCTGAAGAAGTTAGGATGGTTTATCAAGATGCTCACTATTCAAGAAGATCCCCAACATGAAGGTGAAGAAGAGGCCGAGCACCCACAATCACCACCCACTACCTTTCCTCTTCCTAGTGCTATCGCCGTTACAACTCCTCTGCCTCCCACATCTCAGACACTCCCAGTATCATCCCCGCCCACCATGGACATCTCTGTCCACCTGGCTTCCACCTCACCAAGAACTCCCATCATGGTGTGGGATTCTTCCTTTGCTACAAAGTCTCCACTATCATCCTCCTCATTATCTCCCTTTTCTATAATTCCCCTAGCTGTTATAACAATTATTCCCTCCCTCGCTCTACCAGAGGCCTTTGTGAGACATATGCAAAATATACGCATGGAACTGTCTAGGGTATTAATGAATCCTATAGTGCAAGCTGTGATGGCCCAAGCTGTAGCTAGTCTCCCTATCCCTACTCTAATAGAGCCACCAAAGATGGAGGCTACAATGCAAATATCAGAGGAACTAGAGAGATGCCAGAGAGAGGCTACCAAAGAGATAGCTAAAGAGTGAGAGGATCCTTTTAAGTATGACTACTAGGAGCACCCCAAGGGTGGAGTAAATATGACTATTGATGAAGTAGCCTATGAAGAAGAAAGGGAGTCATAGTCCTTAGAGGAATATATAGAGGTACTCAATGAAAGGTACATAGTCGAGACCTGAGATCAAGAGTTCAAAGAGGAGTTGTCACAACAGCTTAACGATGTTGAGGAATAAATTGAACATGAAAAGCAACCCTCTAAAGAAAGGGAAGACACTGGTAACAAAACAGAGATGGTAGAAGAGACTTCATTGGTTGGGAAACATAAAGGCCCAATTCAGGAAGAATAAGTGCCTCCTGAGAAAGAGGAAAAGGAGAAGGAGGTTGAAATGGAAGAAGAAGATAAAGATATGCCTAAAGAAGTGACCAAGCCCAATAAGAGCTCTAGCAAGAGGTAGAAAAGGCACCACAAGTAGAGGGTGTCACCGAAGAAAACATAGCCACTTCCAAGCTAGATGAAGAGAATGCTATACTCATTGAGGACTTGGATGAGGAGGAAGAGAGAATGGAGCTTGAAGCCCTTGGTCATGAGGGAAAGAAGCCCAAACTTGAACAATGAGTGGAAGGTGATTTTGAATAACCAAAGGGGGAGTCTCAAATGCCTAATTGGCTACAAAAGAAGCTAGAAAAGAGATCCCCCATCCTCATAGATCCAAAGACCAAACTTGAGGCTATCTTGGCACAGGAAAAAACAAATCCAAGAAAAGAGAAGAAGATGAAGATCCACTCCCATCTAATAGTTGATGCATCTAGATCAAGGACAGTGTAGACCACCACCCTAGCAATATACAAAGGAGAGGGGGTCGGCTACAACATCTCCACCATCAAATTAGGCACTACTATAAGGGATTAGAAAATAGATGAAGTTTATGGATCAATAGCCATGATAGTTGAGAAAATGAATAAGGATGAATCCTCCAAGGAGGAACTAAAAGAATAAGTGGTGAACCTTAGTGCCTATATTCAATAGTGGACATCTTTAGAAGAGGATGCTCCAACTACATCTTTTGCACCCTAGTTGCTCTCCCAGGATGAACTCTCTAGGATGGAGAGAATGAAGAGTTGGACCAAGGCTACCTTATATTGGTTCAAATGGGTGTTGTACAATGGTGATATGCATATTGGCCAAGCTAGAACAACCAACAAGTTCTAGGAAGTATAGAAGCAGCTTGAAGGCATGGAGACAATTTGTAACAACTTCCCTGAACTATATAGGATTATGTATCCTAAGCTCAAGGGCATCCCTAGAATGCTTGAAAAGACATGGGAAAAGGAGCTGGCCCTAGTAAAGGATGACCATTGGTTGGTGGAGATGTGGAAGATGGTCCTGGACCACCAAAGGGATGTCCTAGAAAGAGTTCTACATGAAGTAGAGCTTTACCATCAATGGTTCAAAGAACACAAGACAAACGATGAGGAGTACTTGAAACTCATGATAGATTGCAATATACCTATTGTAGAATTTGATCCACAAAAGATTACGCCATATTTCCATAAGAAAATGGAGCAAGGGGTAGTAGCTTTGTTAACACCAGAATTCATGGATTTTTTTGCTAGAGCCTTTGTCCAGTAAGATCAAGTGAGCAAGGCCACACCAAAGTGTACAAATAATTGGGAGCTAGTCACGGGAAGATCCAAGAAACTATCCTTCCAGGTGCTTCAATCAATTATCATGGAGTGGAACAAGCTTCATGGTTGATAAAATATGGAGTATGCTGATCGCGGTCTGCAATGGAATAACTCATCATCGATATGAGTCCCCTGCAGTCGTCCCGGCATAAACCTGCCGCGCTGGCACCCGAGCGCCGAAAGCGTTAACTTATTCATAACGTTATTATTCCCCGCGTAGAAACCCCAAATCAGCGTATCCTGTTTCTCAAAGATAGCAATTCTCAACCCCAATCATCTGGCCATGCCTCTGAAACCATGCAAATAGGTCCTCCCTTACCTCCTGAAGAGACAGTTGCTGTTAAAACATTACGTCGGCAAACAACCTAATAGAACTCAATAGGTCTGGTGTGTATTCCTGAGTTTCCTTCCTGCATGATTCTTCTCTCCTGCTGCCCAGGCAGATCCCGGCTACTATCTGTTGCCCTCTCATTGGCTCTGTAGTTTCTATTTGATAGTTTGTTTCCTCTCCTCTCCATTGATTCTTTGGAGAAATCCCATGCTGATGCCTCCACGGATTTGCTTATTGGCTGACAAACAACTACAAGGCTTCTGAAAAGGAACATAAAATTCATTTCATACTCTTGCATTCTTTTGTCTGTTCTTGGTGAACAATATGCTTGAAGGATCTGAAGATGTGGTCACCCAGAGCCCACGATGTCTCCTCCTCCTGTGCAGGTTGCCCAACTTAGGCCCATGTGTACCTTATAGCATCCTCCATTTGTCATTGTTCATCGAGTAGTTGTAGGGGTCTTAGAAACTCCTCCTCCCTTTACTTTGACTTTGAAAATGCACACTCTATGTGTCCAAAGATTTCCACGTGTGCTTCAAATTGGTGCTGAAAGTGGAGTTTTAGACTACTATTTTGAACTTGCAGAAATTGTACATCATCCTTAAAATCTTAGGAACTCCATTTAAAGATCCAATTTCCTTCCAACTTAACAATTGTCCATCCCTCTAGTGATTACCAACAAATCACATCAATCCACTGAGTTGTTTTTTTCAAGTCATGACTTGACACCCGAGAGATCTTGGGATAATTTTCTAAAAATTTCTTGTATAAAGTTGTCTTTCAAGAGAGGTAGTGCACTTGTGCACTACCTATGTTGAGAAGTGCAAAAAAATCCATTAATAGAACTTGTGCTAGAAGGAGGGTGATATTTTTTTTAAGATGGATCACATCGGTTCATTATCCCTTAAAATATTCCAAGGAATACTAAGATCCACACCTAACAAGAGGGAATCTCAAGAGCTACATCCTCCAACCAAGGCTAAGATAGCTAAAAGAGGGGAGGCAACTTCATCAACCTCATCCGCTCCAACCACTTCACCTCCATCCTCACCACACTCCTTCTTTTCTAGCATCCATTTCTTCTTCTCAACCATCCCAACCTTCCTTCCAACTACTCACTTCCCATGGCTAGGGCACTGCCCCTGCCCCAACCCTTCAACTCCAAGGAGCTCCCTCAAGAATTTCTGCTCCTTTGCAACCCCAAGTCACTATTGTGCAACAAATGCCATCTTCACCTCCCTTCATGGCTTGGATGGGAAAAAATCCTTCTCCATTGTCCTTCAATGATTATCATGACATGCCAAAGAATCCAAAGAGCTTTTGCATGATTTTTATCCTTGTGATCCATAGAGGATAGTAGAGGAATATATCAAGATCTTTGAAATGACTTTGAAAGATATGAAAATAGGTCATGAGGACCTACTGAAGAACTCCTTCTTGTATAAATATAAGATTCCAATCAGCCCCTTAGAGTTATACCAGCAATTCATGTTCATTTGAAGGGAAGTCAATGAACTAATAAGCTCCTTCAATGATTGATTTCATCATGCATATATGAGGCTGCAAGCTCCATACATGGTGGATGATCCTTCCACTTGATTGGTCTATTATGTTGCCTTAGACAACCTCACCACTAGATTCATGAAAAGAATGTGCCCACCACTAGCTAGGTTGGTAGAAACCTATGATGAGGTAGTCATAGCGAGTACTAATTTGGGGAAAAATATTTCTAGTCCATTTTCCTCCTTGGGGCCCATTTCTCATCCAATGTAGATTCAAGGGCTCACCAAAGCCTTGGCACACCACCTTCCAATCATGAACCAAGTTCTATAGCTTCCCATGGTGCCCCATCCAGGATAACCATTGAATCAAGTGCCCCCAGTGCCTCATTATTTGTAGCCACAACAATAGCAGGTCTATCCTTAACCATCTCAAGTACTTTCATATCTTCAAGGGTCTGAATTTCCACCCATTCAATGAAACCAACTAGCAGTGTCATTGGTCTTCTTCCAAAATCAAGCATCATAGCCAAACCATACAGAGAAGGATCAGATAGATGAATTAACTGAGATGATCAAGAAAATTTCAATCGAGATGACACATTTAAGGAACCAAAAAAAACTAGTTGCAAGCTTCCAAGTGAAGTATTTAGGCCAACCTTAATTGAGATAATATAGAAAACCATGATGTGGGTGTGTCAACTAGGTAGAATTATGAAAGAGGAAAAAATTCTAATCAAAAAGTTGAAAGGAGGCCTTCACAGAGATATAATCAGACATGGAATACAAGGCCAAGCAATGGAGGCATTCCTACTCCCCTTCACCAACTAACTAACATAGACAAAACAACAAGTGGGGTATGCTTAGTCAAGGAAGCCTTGTTTGGATGGTGTTGGATCCACAAAATGAATAGGAACTCTGAATTGTATTGCCCAAAATTCTAGATAGTCGCACAAATCTCTCAAGTAGAGGTCTAGAATGTTGTGGATGGTGTCAGTTGTAGAGACACAGTTCCATCTGAACCATACAACTATTTCATGCTTGTGTTCAATCAAGCCCCCTTTCCATGAAGTGACAACAACATGCCTGAAAGGGAGATCGCTGCCTCAAAGGATGAAGAAGCAAAAGAGGTAAGTAGTGAAGACCCTCCATACTAGCTTTCTACTTCCATAGATAATGGTCCAGTAGATGACAAAGAGTCATGTGAGGATGAAGTCAAAATGTTTAACCAAAGGGAAACCCCGTATAATTTAAGAAGTTGAAAGTAGGAGGTCCTTTCACGACCTCTATTCCACCCAATAACTTCAACACTCCACCTAACCCTAATGCTAGAAACAATCTAGGTTACCCCCATGCACTCACTTAGTACTTCAACAAAAATAGGCAGCCAAATCAAATGCAAATCCATTCTGCTAGCTCCTCCCAAGGAAAATATAGCTCCTCCCAATGAAAATCCTTTGAAGTTGAAATTGAGCAAATGGGCGAATATGTAGCTATATAATTCAAGAAGGTCAAAATCAGCTTGTTTGCCTTTGAATTGCTAAAGGTCCCAACAATTAGGAATTCTTTCTTTAGGATGATTAATGGGACCACCTCTTCTAAGTCAATGCAAGAGATACCTGCCAAGAGAATCTCCTTTTATGAGTTGTAGAATGATCCTATAGTGAAAGAAATTTTAGGCAAGGAAACTGACACACAGTCAAACTCAACAAATGGGAAAACAACCCACTAAGGAGCAAAGACAAGTCCCAAATAAGGATAGAACTAGTGAAAAATATAAAAAATCAAGTAGTTCAGGCATACACACCCATGGGTTTTTTCCAAGGGAGGTTAGAAACACTACCCTTCTTGACCACTATCAGGATATTCAAAAAGAATCTACACAATAGTCTACTCGATTTATGAGCATCAACCAATGTTATGCCTCTTGCCATATCCAAGGCATTGGAAATAGTCCCCACCCCTTCTTGATGGAAGGTGACCCAATTGGATAAAGAAAAAGTCAATATAGTCAATGAGATCAACTAGATTCCCATGTAGATCCCTGCATACACAAGATTCTAGCAAGTCATTGACAGTCAAGTTGTTGATATCCCGAACACATATGGAATAATATTAGGAAGGGACTTCACTCAAGCACTAAATGGATATGTTGCAACTGAATTTTCCCACATGTGGCTTCCATAGAAAGGGTTACCAAAATAGAGCTGTATTGATCGAGAACCACACATGAAATTTATGATAATGGAGTAGAACAATACCAACGAGGTGTTGTTTGTTAAAATAGAACTTGGAAATTATTCTCCCATGGCCTACCAAGAAGAATAGAAGTATCAAGAAGAGGATGTGACTGAAGAAGTTCTCCTCATGTTGTGTATCCCTCCTTCTGATCTAACTTATACACCTCAAAGCACATAAATGTTGGTTGAGCTAGATAATGAGGAATCCCATAATGATGGTAATTTGGGACTACTGGAAAGATTCTAGGAATTTATTAGGAAATGTGTACAAGATTAGCTTAGCTTGGAGTGAGAATGGACTTTCAAGAGCTCCTATTACCAAGTTGGTGTAGGGTACATAATGTTTCCCACTTAGAATTTGAATTCTACCTTTGTCAAATAGTGGTTGAACATATCTGAGGACAAGTTACATTGAAAGAAGAACTCCCGATGGGGCAGCCTGACCATAGTAATGTTGAATCTATTCTTTCACCAAAATATCCTAACACACATGTGCACCCTAGGAAAGGTGGATACTTGATCAGCCCTAGAGCTAAAGAATCCTCCAATTTTTGGATGCTACGCTTTGATGGATCTAAGTCCAAGCAGTGAGCAAGAGCTGGGTTTGAGCTCATCAGCCCCATGAGTAAGACATAATTCACTACTCATAGGCTTTAATTTTATTGCACAAAAAATGTAGTGGAGTATGAATAATTAGTCCATGGTATTTTAATAGCTCTAAGGAAAAGGGTTAAAATGCTACAAGTCTTTGGTGACTCAGAGTTAGTGATAAAAAAATTTAGAAAAGTATATTCTTGTCATGATAGGAGAGTGGCCAATTATAGACACAGAGTCTGGGATCTCATAGAAATCATAGTTCATTTAATATCCAATTTATCCCTCACTCCAAAAATCACACGACTGATGCCCTAGTGTAGGCAACCAACACCCTAAAGCCCCTTTCTCTATCTGGCTTGGAGAAATTTACCATTGATCTTACTTCCATTGCGTTGATATTAGGCAACATTACCAACTTCCAAGTGTTTAATGATGAAAATCACATGTTAGATTTCATCACAAGCTCTGATGTGTTCACAACTTAGATAATTTAGGAGGAAAACCCTAAAGAAGCAAAATTGGACATAAAAGGATTCATCAACCTAAAGACCAATATGATTTCATGAGGAATGTTCTAGCTTGAAATAATATTTGACTTAGATCAGATCAAACATCAGGATTAACAATCAAAGAATGCTTCTATTGATAGTCAATGTGATGCCTAGAACCTAGGAACTAATAAAGAAGTTAGGAATGTGTTCACTAAAAAAGTGTGCATGCTAGAAGAGAAAAAAGGGATTTTTGATGCCCTACATAGATACCATCATGTGGTCACTTGGAGCTACAATGATCTAAAGACATATGGCACCTTGATCATCATGCACAAAATTCCTCTCAAGACGGATGTGAGGCATTTTTGGAAATGAATACACCCTTTCAATGCATTACTGGAGCCCATCATCTAAAAGGAATTTCAAAAATTATTGTCTGCTAGAGTTATTTTCCCAATTAGGTATTCCATGTGGTTGGCCAATTTGGTTCTAGTTAGGAAGAAGAATGGAGAAATCCAGTTATGCATGGACTTCCACAATTTGAATAGAGCTTCAGATAAAGACAACTACCCAGTGCCCTCATTGGATGAAGTGTTGCAGATAGTAAATGGATCTCAAATGATATCTTTCTTGGATGGGTACTCTAGATACAATCAGGTCATGGTATAGTATGAGGATAGGCATAAGACAACGTTGACCACCAAGTGGGGAACCCTCACATATGAGAGAATTCCATTCAGATTGATAAACGTTAGGGAAACATTCCAATATGCAATGGATATTGCCATTAAAGATCTAATCCACAAGTACATTATCATCTACATGGATGATCTTACAGTGTTTTCAAAGAAGTGAGAAGCTCACATTTCTGATTTGTGTAAAGTCTTCCAAAAGTGCAGAGAATTTGGTATATCATTGAACCCAAAGAAATGTATTTTTGGAGTTAGGGAAGGAAAATTGCTCGGACATGTGATTTTAGAAAAGGAAATTTTAATAGATCCTAAATCCGTTCAAGTAATTCTAAAGACTCAACTCCTATGTAGCAAGAAGGAACTAAAGTCTTTCTTTGGAAAGATAAATCTTGTTAGAAAATTCATCACTAGCTTCACTAAGATAGTCAAACCACTTAATGCCATGTTGAAACAGGATGCCAAAGTTGAATGGACTCTAGAGGTGAAGTAGGCCTTTGATGAAATCAAGAAAGCAATTGTTGATGCACCCATATTGGTCAGCCCATACTATCTGAAGCCATTTTATATTTACTCATTCACTTCAGACCATTCCTGTGCCAATATATTAACTCAGAAAGACAACGAAGGAAGCAAACACCTAATTTCTTTCATGAGTTCCCCACTGAATGATACTGAGCTAAGATACCACAACATTGAAAAGTAGGAATACACCTTAGTTAGAGGGGTAAAGAAATTCAAACACTACATTTTTTGGAATAAGATGTTTTCCATTATGCCTGATTTGGCAGTAAAAACATTATTGATGTAGAACAAATTAGGAGAAGAAGAGAAAAATGGGTCACCCTACTGCAAGAATATTACATGGAGATTTATCCCATGATGTAAGTTAGAGGTCCAAACCTCACTAGAATGATAGATGAAACACTGGCTGAGGCTGGACCCGAGCTCACTATATAGTAGTACCAACTAGAGGACATTTCCCCTGGAGAGTGGTATGATGGCATTGCCTACTATCTATTGAATAAAAAGTTCCTACCTCACCTTTAAGGAGTCTAAAAGTATGCTCTCTAATGAAGAAGAAAAAATTATATGCAGCAAGGATCCATATTGTACAAGTGAAAACATAAAGGGGTCTACCTCAGATGCCTTGGGATAGAGGAAGTCGTATGCATATTAAAAGAATTTCATGAAAAATTTGGCACTAGTCATGGATTTGGACCTTCAACTACTCATTGAATCATATGGGTTGGGTACTATTGGCCAATGGTGTTTAAGTATGCACATAATCATGTTTGAACCTGTCACATGTGCCAGACTACTTCAACTAGAGAAAGAAATGTTGCTGTCCCTCTCTAACTAGTCCTAGAGGTAAGGTAATTTTCTTAGTGGGGTCTTGACCTCATTAGCTTAGTAAGTCCTCCCTCCTCTACAAGTCAGAGGTACATTCTAACTGCCTCTGATTACTATACTAGATGAACATAAGATATATCATGTAGGATATGCATGACTGAGGTAGTTTTTTAATTTCTTGGAAAGTTGTATTTTGAATTGTTGTGGTTGCCCTTATGCTATTGTTTGTGATAATTTCCCTACCTTTTCCTCCCTCAATTTTGCTAGTTGGGCTTTTTACTATGGAATTTCCCTTAATTTTTCATCCAATTATTACCCCCAAGGCAACGGCCTAGCTGAATCCACCAACAAAAATCTGATCATTGTCATTAAGAAGCTACTTGATAGAAACCCCAAAGACTGGCACACCCAGTTGTTTTTTCCCCTTTGGGAAGATCACACTCTCCACAAGGCTTCCTTAGGTGACTCTCCATTTCATCTAGTTTATGGTTTAGATCCCATCATTCCCATCCACTTGAAGATTCCCACCCTCCAATTTCTCAACACTTACTATGAGGAGGGAGACCATCGAGAAGCTTGTTTAGCTAAATTGTTACATCTAGAAGAAGTTCATGACCAAGCCATTGGAAATTTCATCAAACACCAAGGCATAGTGAAAAGGTGGTTTGATCATCAAGTGAAAGTCAAGGCCTTTAGGATTGTTGATTTAGTCCTCTATTGAGGAAAGGCCCATGAAAAGAAAGGGGGACATGAAAATTTTTCCAAGCTATGGTTTGGCCCCTATCAGATCTCTGATATTTTAGGAGATAATTCCTTTCACCTCAAAACTTTAACTAGAGAGGATGTCTCATTTCTTGTCAATAGGAAGAATCTCACGTATTATTTCCTCCCCTGAGGTTTTAAGCTCATTTTTTGTATATAGTTATAAATATGCTATCTTAGGTTTCCTTTGCTTCATTGTTGTGTTTATATTATGTTTTGCTTGCTTCCCCAACCACTTCTACTTTGCTCAAAGTGTTCTATATTTCTGATGTGGTGTTCATGCTTGGATTCATGAATAGTTCACTATGTTGTCTTCTTTGTGTGTTCTTTGGATAAGTATTCACTCTCAACTGCTAATTTATGATTGCTTGTCTAGAGTGGTTTCCTTATTTGAACTTTGAATTGACCTAGAACATGACCCTTAGTTGAATGCTTTCACCTTTATCTTGGATCTTACAAAAAACACACATTAATTTGTTTCTGAAGAGCTATATGATAGCTATTATGAGATATCGAGAAAGTGAAAACCTTTGGCAAGTTTTCTAAAGTGTTCTGCCTGATTCTTAAACTCCACAGTAAGCTCAGTCGCTTGCTGGAGCATTGAGCAACAGCGAGCCCAAAAGAAATGGCTTCAAATTGCTAACCTGTGGTGGGTGTGCGTATTAACTCCTATCGTGGCTATAGATTCCCCCAATCAAATAGAGAAATGTTCATTGGGTCACAATGACAACATTTTTAGTGCTATGGATGAATGACTGGAAGCAAAGCAATGTCTAGGTTAATTTTGGGGTTAAACAGTTTAACTAGCCTGCTTTGACTGATTGGGGCTTGTTTTTTATGGTCTCTATGGAAAGGAAATTAACTCACTATGTACACACTTCTGAGGTACTCCTATGATTTGGTTTAGTTAAGGATCTCGTCCCCCTTTGAGTCTCATAGTTTTCCCAATGGAAACTAGCTTTTGGTCTGTGAAATAAGATATTGTAGGTTCTAAATGAATCTTTATCCTGAAATTGCCAAGCATCCCTCCCTAGTGTAGGAGCTCACGACAGCTCTATAGTATAGCCACACTCATTCAAAAATAGACCCCTTTTGCCTTTGTCGTAGCTCACTTTTCTTTCACAACACTTCAATTTTGTCTTACCCCTATTTTAAGTTATCGGTCATAGCCCCGCAAGTCATCATTCCGAATTTGCCCCAGTTCCACAAACCCAAGAAAATTGAAGCTCCCTTCGTGGGTCTCTCTCCCTCGGTACTTTCCCTTTCTTTTTAGAGACTACTTCCTCATCCTTCTCAAGCCGCTGTGGGGTCCACCCTTGTAGCTCTTTTGTAGGATTCTCCTTTCTTTTAGTGGTTTCTACAGTATTTTACCTAGGGGTAAAATCCACCTACATGTATGTGCCCCCAGATAATTCTTTATTTGGTCATCCCCTTCTCTACGGATTCTCTTCCAAACAACGATCATCTGGCTACCTTCCGCTTAGTGGGTCCTAATCTTCCCACTATCGACCATTTCAAAATTTGTGCCCAGCTACCCCACTTGCCACTGTATGGGCAATTAATGTGGGTCATTAATGACTAATTTCCTATAAATACCCAAGGTGACCTATCATTTTCATTCCTTCAGCCAGATATTTTTCAGAAGCACCAACCAGCCTTCACTACCTCTATGCCCATGTGATCCTTTAGCCATTTCAAGCATTGCAACTTTTAGATTCTTCACCAATTTCTATGAGATTATCAGGTAAGTTTTTTTCCACCATCCTAGTTGTGTTATTTTTAATGGGTTTTGTAAAATTGTTAAAATATTAAAGGGAAAACCCTTAAACCAGCTAGAATACCAAATTCCACACAAAACTCATCTCAAAAAATATTGAAATCCCATTAAATGCGGCCCCCTAAGATTATGTGGAACTTTGACCCCTAGCCATTGTTATAGACCAGAGCATTCATGCTTCTATGTCCCAAAAACCTTCCTTCACCCCTTAAACTTCAAACATAAGGTCTAAAGCCTTCACCCTTGATGGGATCGTGCATGCGGGAAGATGTTGCCCTTCTGCCATGGTCTGTTGGAACGAGAAAAAGCTAAGTAAAATGAGAACCTTAGGGCGCCTACAAGATTGCTTATGTAGAATTCTACATGTGGGTGGTACTTCACTCTTTGTCATTTCCTAACGGCCATCTGACCTCGCTACCCCACCTTGCGGGCCTTGCAAGTATCACACCCACCAAAGTTAGTGAAGCAGGACCTTCCTTCACAGGCTGCTCTCTACAAACTTCCACCACCTCTTTTCCATAGATGACCTTTTCATTAAAACTAACCTGAGCTGATTATTCTTTTAATACTTACAGATAATCATGTGATCCCCTTGCCCCTCTAGGATTTGCTCCCATGCAACCAGAGCAACATACAGTGTGTCCTGACTCACAGGAGTTTGACCTTGCAAATATATACGGCTTGGAAATTTAAAACATGCATGGTCATGATATTCCAGTCAGCAGCTCTTAAACAAATGAATGCCATTCTCTTCAAAAATCATGCTAGATTTTAAAGTATTCAAATAAATTCCTTTAGATTTCTGACCATCTTGGAGCACTACCTCTACCTTAGGAGAATCTTCTTTAATTCTATATCAAAACCTAAATTCGAACTGCTTGAAGAGAATGACCCCTGGTGTTTTCATCAAATGCTCCACCTTCGCCTTGACTCCTCCTGCCAAAATGGCTCTTTTGGAACATCCTCCAATTTCTCCTTGATTGTAACCTAGTCCTAAATGATGAGGTCATTCTACTACTTTTATGGGACTAGCAATTCCTTGGCCATGAATTCCAAGGCCTTTCCCACTATAGCCCAGTTTCGACAATAGCTTCATACTGATACCCTTGGTATGTTTTTCAAATGCTCCAAAAGCATGATCATGGTTAAAGGAAGGAATTGAAATTATTTCATTTAATACCTTCTCTATCACTTCATCAACTTCCTCATTGTTTTCCAATGGCTCCTTCTGAACTGCTATAGATGAAGCCTCTAAACTGTTAGGCTATCTGAGGGGTACATATGAGGAATCCTCCGAGTGTGGAAAAAAAGTACAAATGTTAGGATCTTCAATCTTGGGAGGACTTTTAAAATAATTCTCTCTCCCATCCGCCTCTGGCAGCCTGTCTAGATGTAAACTTCTCTTTCTCTTCTTTCCTAAGTCTCTGGCACCCCTTAGCTCAATATTTTTCTCCCCTTTGAGACACTGATTGGCTTCCTCAAGCTCTTTAAGCCTCTCGTACTTATCCTTGTGGAGTGCTTCAATCATCCTCTTCATAGCAAAGAAGTAATCCATCATGGATGTAGATATTGTCACCTTAGAAGATTCTCCTTGTTTCAATTCAATCTTTCTCTTGGATGTACACATGTTGAACTTGCAAACATGGAAACCAGAAAACTAATCAAAACACCAAGCAAACTACAAATTGAGCTCAGAAATTGATCGGATACCACTTGATCTAAAAAATTTAGTGAGTGTGCTTACTCAACTAATTCTTCACTTAATCAGATTTG
Source organism: Sequoia sempervirens (assembly GCA_007258455.2). NCBI lineage: Eukaryota > Viridiplantae > Streptophyta > Pinopsida > Cupressales > Cupressaceae > Sequoia > Sequoia sempervirens. The sequence goes on along the minus strand of VDFB02132147.1, from coordinate 970 downwards.
AAAATAGTAATTATCCAAATCTATGCCAAGATCTTTAATTAATGGTTTGAATCCAATATTCAAATTCAATCCATCAATCTACTGAGCTCACTGATTAGTTCACTTAACCAATTTAACTTAATTCAAGTTCAGAACAAAGAAACATAATCATCCATGAAAACACATGAAAATCATAGAAGCTAAAAAACCATATGGCAAGAGAGAGAGAGAGAGTTGATAATAGAGTTCACTAGACTCTGGCTACGTCTAAAGATCCATTTGAACATGAATCACTTTATTCCTACTTATGAAAGATGTTGTGACCTTCTCACAAGTGTTTACATACAAGATACCTTATCCTTAACCAAGGATTCAAGAAGGCACTTCACACAAGTGACCTTACTCTAGACATCAGAAGGATAAATTCCTTACAATGCAAGCTTCTACATAGCTCTCTCAAAATTCCTACAAAGCTTTGAGCATTGAACTAAGCCTACAATTATTCTCCCAATTCCTCTTGTCAAAATTCCCCTCACTTGGATTCTTGATCTAAATGAATTGGATCAATTGAAGTGAGATGCCCAATGCCTCACTTGCATCCTCCTTTTATACAAAAATTTGGCCCCATTTGGTTACAACCAATTTTTTTGGCCATTTACCCCCTTAAGGAAAAATCAAAACACTCCCTTAATTGCAATAAATACAATAATAATTCCCTTTATAAAACCTTCTAAATTTGTTTTAAGCCCTTGTTTGATTACATCTTTGGGCTATTTCTTTTCATAGGGTTTATCTTTAGTTCATTTAAAACCTAAGTAATAACCCCTTTTGGTTATTAGTTAACAACTTAGGATCTAAATATGATATGATACAAACTTAACCCATATATACATCAAACACGTTACATGGAGCAATGGTGGGAAAATTCTTTTGGTTGGTGAGGGTTAGGATTTTGACCCTAGCCGACTTGTTATGTTGTTTTTTAACTAGT
>VDFB02132146.1:0-27728 GCA_007258455.2 Sequoia sempervirens | reverse complement strand
GGTTCATATCATTGTTGCTGTCATTCATTTACAAATCTGTCATCTTAAAGTCCGTACAGCAAGGACATCGGTGGGTTGTCATTAATACTTAATATTTTTAGAATTTGTGGATTATTATAGCTGTAGAACAGATCATACCATAACTATTTTTAGTCGTGGGCAGTTTGTTATATACAATATATCTAATTCCTGTTTGCATTATTTCAGATCTGGATTTTGGTTGAAGTTCATGATAATTGTTGTTTCTAGTATTGTGGACTATCGTCATTGATTATCAGGTCATACAATAGGGCATTATAAGTGCATCAGTCCATAAAGTGCATTCCAGTTTGCTACTAGTAGAAAATCAGTTATACTTATCTGTTGTTCTCCAGTCCATACCCAATCATTCTCTCATATTCAAAGTTAAGGTTTGTTGTACCAGTCATAAAGGACTGCTGTCATGTTTACTAGTTCATAATTTTCAGTCTAGTAGTTATTTATCTACAAGTAATTACAAAAGAGGAATATGATTTGATCAGTAGCGTTATTCCATGCATTAGTAATTGGCAGCTGCTTTCAATTGGATTAGTGTTTATAGTTGCTCCTAACAGCAGTTGATTCAATTGTTTATTTCCTTATTGCTGATCATTAATGATTTGAGTGATTAATTGTAGAGTCTGAGTGGCTCTCCAAAAATTTGTAAGAAAGCTAAGGTAGATGAACAACTTCCTACACTAATCTTGACAGGAGGATAATGCAAGACTTTACAAATCTTTAACAGCTACATAAACTTAAATAGAAATAACATAAATATCATGCATACCACAACAACCGCTATCAGACTCTCATAATACATCATAATACACAGTTGTAATACAACGCCCTTATAAAATAGAGTTTCCTTCTAGGGCAAGTCAAGATAATAAAATATCGACTGTCAGATTTGAGACCTAACGATGAACGGTCCAGATTTACAATAATAAAATATAAATAAAATTTAGCTTTCGGGGGCACTATCCCCAAGTCCCCACTGGGGCATGCGGCCACCATACCCCACCGTTGGGGGGATGATCCCCTCAGACCCCTCGCGGGGGGGTGGCGGGAAGGGACCCCCTCGCGGCCCCCGTCGCTGACGTATCAACAGTACCTTATGTAACTACAAGGTTGAGACACATTTTCCCAACAAAATCGATATAGACATGTTATTGTAACTGTTGGTAAATCTGGAAGCCATAGCTGCCAAATTTAATTTAGAATCGGTCATTGCATGCTTATCGGTTGTGTGGCTTGTTGTCAGCAAACATAATAGAGTTGATAATGATTATATTGTAGTCTCAATATCCTCTCACCCTTCCCAGTCTGGGATCTCGATAATCAGAAAGTGCTAGGATTTGTGTATTGACATTGAAAATTGGTCAAGTTATCAAATATTCTAGTTTGGGACATTACAAACCACATTCAAATATGATTATAGTATAGGGGTAGATCCATATGCAACTCAGTTGCAGTTAAGAGTGACAACAAACTGAAGGGTGGAGTGGAGCCCCTTGAAAAGTTTTTAAGGATATAAATCTTTCTCTAATTGAGTCACTTTAGAAGGGATGCCCTTCCAACTGAACAACTACACTCCTTGTAAGTTTGCATATAGGTTTGTCTTGGCATATTGATATAACGAAAACAATAAATCTCTCTCTAATTGAGTTGCTTTAGAAGGGATGCCCTTCCAACTGAACAACTACACTCCTTGAAAGTTTGCATATAGGTTTGTCTTGGCATACTGATATAACTTGGCATACTGATATAACCAAAACAAGTGCCTATTATGGTCTGTTCTAATTTCAGGTTGGAATCTGGTCCAATAACAAGATTTTGCTTCATCTATTTTAGAGGATCTTTTGATTGAAGAGTGTCCATGAAGGAGTGATTTCATCTTTGGCATGGAGGCTTTCAGACCTAGCATCAATTTCATTCAATGAGGATCATTAATCTTTTTTAAAAATTTAAAATTATACACGATTTATGATGCTTTGCAGTAAAATTGTTTGCTTATTTAACAGTTTTTTCCATCAACTTATGTGAAGCATTTTTGTTTCATTAACTGCTTGTTTCCTTATAGAGTTTGTTTTAATATAATGAAACAGGTCCAAAGTCATGATTCATTAAATATCTTCAGCATCTTATATATAGATTTACAGTTGGTTTCAAGCCTTAGTGGCCTAATTATGCTTAACAGGATTTGTATATATTGTTTGCAATTTGATCAATCTATGGATACATACATATATCAATGATTGTATGGTTGAGAGATAAAAGAAAGAATGACCAATGCTTTCTCACTGGCTATTCTGTTTAATGTCAAGAATGTCATTAGTCTTCCCATCTCCTTATACATATAATGAAAAAATAAAATTGTCTTTCTTGTGTTTAATTAGGTATAAATATGTCTGCAAATTTAATTATTTATGTTCAACTACGAGAATTGCAATTTCTAGTTTCTGTAACTGATTAAAAAGGAAGACAAAATATGTGTGTTTCTGTAATTTTAGACTATTCTCCAATGAAATGAATTTACTTACTTTTAGAGGACGACCTAGTTCATATCCAATTGCCTGCAAAATTATAGACAATAAAATTCGAATATTTAAATTAACTAGGCTATTCCAAAAAACTGACTAGTTTGAATAAAATAATTAGCTATTATGAACACTTAAATGTAACGATTCTTAAAAAAAAACATTATAAAGTTACAAAAGGTAGGATTGTGGGTGTTAAAAGCAAAATTGTCAAATAGGTTTAAGCATTTTATTTAGTTTATGATTAATTCGGAATATTCATCCTTTCAATTCTTGTTAGTGTTTTAACTTCGAGTCAACTCAAACTGGAAAAATATGTTATGTAAAACCTCTCTTCAAATTGTAAGGGGAAACTCCCTCAAATCTAAAACTACAATAGACACTAAGCTAAAGATAAGATATATAGTTATTGACACTAATACAATATTCATCTAGGCATTTTGCATGAATGAAATAACTAACTATCCACCCATTTTTTAGCCTCAAATATGAGCACAAGACTTGAAACAACTTAGAACTGAGGGAAAATCAGAGTCAACAACAGAAAAACACCTTACAAAAGGGCAAGGGAGATTTCCTCATGTACCCTTAGTTATTCTTTGTGTTTGCTTTATTGTAATTTTGATTTAGTGATTAAATCAAAACTAAACGATTGCATCAAGCTTTGTATTGATCTTGTTTGTTCATCTAAGTGCTAGCTTTGCATTCAACTTAGTTGTTTAGAGTCTTGACTTTGAAATCATGTCTCATCCAATATTGAAGTTGTTATTCCTTTAGAATCTTGTTTGCATTAAGTTGGTAATTGCTGATTTAGGCAATACAAAGGTGTTGTCATTGTGCTTTTAGATTACTCAACAACAAAACACAAATTAGAGTCAACAACAGAAAAACACCTTATGAATTATGGAAGGGTAGACAAGCAACAGTTAGATACTTAAAAGTTTTTGGGAGCAAGTGTTACATAAGAAGGGATGATGAGGATTTGGGCAAATTTGACTCCGGATCTGATGAAGGTATCTTCCTTGGTTATTTGTCAACAAGCAAGGCTTATTGATGTTACAATAAAAGATTGCACAAGATTGTAGAAAGTGCCATTGTAAAAGAAGCAAGGTATCAAAAGGAGAAAGCACAAGAAAATGATCACCCTGAGGAGCCAAGCTGCAAGGAAGAAGAAAAAGAAGAAATAAAACATCAAGATATGAAGGCACCATCTAAATTTGTCTAGAAAAATCATTCAAAAAAACTAATTCTTGGTGATAGAGATATTGGAGTACAGACTAGAAGAAGATTAGCAAGTACATCAAAACATGCAAACTTCTCCTTCCTATCTAAAATAGAGCCTAAGAATTCTACAAAAGCTAAAGAAGACAAGCATTTGATTAATCCTATGGAAGAAGAGCTAAATCAAATTGAAAAGAACAAGACATGGGAACTTGTTCCGAGACGAAAAGATAAGAATGTGATTGGCACTAAGTGGGTTTATAGGAACAAGCTGAATGAAGATGGTCAAGAAATAAGAAATAAAGGTAGGTTAGTTTGTAAAGCTTATGCTCAAGTTGAAGGTATTGACTTTGAAGAAACTTTTGCCCCCATTGCAAGACTAGAAGCTATTAGAATTTTTTTGGCATTTGCTTGTTTCAAGAACTTTACAGTCTATCAAATGGATGTTAAGTCAGCCTTTCTCAATGGAAATTTAGAGGAAGAAGTATACATTGAAAGGCCAAAAGGGTTCCTATTATCAGAAAATAAAGATTATGTGTGCAAATTGAAGAAAGCACTTTATGGGCTAAAACAAGCCCCCAAAGCCTAATATTCAAGACTTGACAAAAATCTACAACAAGGAGGCTTCAAAAGAGGAATTGTTGATAATAATCTATACATCAAGACTAAAGGTGAAAATCAGTTAATTGTTATGGCTTATGCAGATGACATCATTTTTGGAGGCAATACTAACAAAATGTGCCAAGAGTTTGCAATGGAAATGAAAAAGGAATTTGAAATGTATATGCTTAGTGAGTTATCATTCTTTCTTGGTTTACAAATTTATCAATCTAACAAAGGCATATTTATCTCACAAACCAAGTACATCATGTAAGTGTTGAAGAAGTTTAGGATGTAATATTGTACATCAGTTAGCACACCCATGGCCACAGGCTGTAAATTAAGCAAAGAAGATGAATCTCCTAAAGCAAATTAGACACTATATAGGTCAATGATCGGGAGCCTACTATATGTGACAGCTTCAAGACCAGACATTATGCAAGCAATAGGCATGGTGGCACGTTTTCAAGCAGCACCAAAAGAAAACTCATTTGCAAGAAGTCAAAAAAATATTTAAATATCTAAAGGGCACTTTGGACTTTGGCTTGTGGTATCCAAGAGGTGAAGATTTCATTCTAGCAGCATATATAGATGTAGATTGGGTAGGTAGTATTGATGATAGGAAAAGTACAAGTGGAGGAGCATTCTTTCTTGGCAATAATCTAGTGTCTTGGTTAAGCAAGAAACAACCTTTCATTTCTTTATCCACAACAAAAGTTGAATACATAGCAACAACATCATGAAGTTGAATACATAGAAACAACATCATGTTGCACAAAAGTTGGTATGTGCACTGACATCAAGTCACATGATGTCTACCATAATAATTCATGGCATATCCATGGATATATATAGTTATCCACCATGATTATCTCTTAAGGATCACAATGATCTTCAAATGACATCAAGTCCCACGATATCCATCAAAGTGTCCAAGAGATACTATCATGACATGTCCACAAATATCAAGTCACATGATATCTATCATGATAGTTCAACTCATCATTGTAGAGTCGTCACTTTACAATGTCACATACAAGTGTTCATTATTAGAAAGATCGTCACCTTTCAATAATGTACACAGTGGGAGCGGGCCAATAAGGTCATGGAGTCACACACATGACAAAAGAGTTTACACATTAAACATCTTTAAATATATTAGTGCAACTTCTAAACAATTTTGAATTTCAAACATAATATCAAATTACATTTCAATTATACCAAGCTTCTTCCTGAAGTGTTCAACCTTGATTCGGGAGAGAGGTTTGGTGAGAATGTCTGTTGTTTGATCATTTGTACTAATATACTCCAACTGGATCACATTCCTTTCTACCATGTCTCTTACATAATGGTAGGGGATCTCAATGTGCTTAGATCTATCATGGAATACTGGATTTACAGAGAGTTTGATGCAACTCTAATTATCACAATGAATAATAGTAGGATTCAAGGGCTCACCAAAGAGTCCCACAAGCAATTTCCGGAGCCATACTGCTTCTCTTGCCCCCATAGAGGCTGCAATGTATTCAGCTTTTGTCGAGCTTTGAGCTACTAAAGACTGTTTTCTGCAGATCCAAGAGATCATAGCCGATCCCAAACTGAAGCAACATCCTGATGTGCTTTTCCGATCGGTTACACTTCCAGCCCAATCTGAATCAGAGTATCCATGTAGATCTAGTTGATTATTTTTGTAAAGAAGACCATATCCAATAGTGCCTTGAAGATATCTCAATATATGTTTCATAGCCATAAGGTGAATTTCCTTTGGCTCACACATGAACTGGCTTAGAGCATTCACTGCATAGCAAATATCAGGTCTGGTGTTAACCAGGTACATCAATGATCCAATCATTTGTCTATATAGAGTGGTATCTGCACACTTAGATTCTGCTGCTGCTTCTTTTAGTTTGTGAAGGTTGGTTTCCATAGGTGTAGACATGGGTCTACAATCCAACATTCCAAATCTCTTCAGAATATCAATAGTATACTTCCCTTGGTTTAGTATGATGCCATCTGATTTCTGCCATACTTCTAAACCTAGGAAGTAGTGTAAGATGCCCAAGTCTTTCATGTCAAACTCTAAAGTTAGATCCTTCTTTCCTTGAGCAATGAGGTGATCTTCTCCTGTTATCAGTAGGCCATCAACATATCACCTTTGATTACCTTAAAGTAAAGATTTGGGTCTGCATCATTCTTGGAGAATCCTAGTCTCAAGAGGTAGCTGTCAATTCTTTCATACCAGGCCCTGGGAGCCTGTTTAAGTCCATACAGTGCTTTCTTTAGTCTGCATAGATGTGAGTCAGGTTTATGTATCACAAAACCTTCGGGCTGTTCTAGATAGACTTCCTCTTCAATGGTTCCATTTAGGAAGGCAGTTTTTACATCCATTTGATGGATCTTCCAGCCTTTAGCTGCTGCAATGGCTATCACTGCTCTCACAGATGTGTAATGGGCAACAGGTGCAAATGTTTCTTCATAATCAATGCCTTTCTTTTGTGAAAAACCTCTTGCCACAAAACGTGCCTTATGTTTTTCTATACTACCATCAGCAGCATGTTTGATTTTGAAGAGCCATTTAGAAGAGACAACAGATTTCTCTTTTGGTCTAGGCACTATATCCCATACATCATTCTTTAGAATGGACTAATACTCTTCCGTCATAGCGTCCTTCCATACTTGATGTCTGAAGGCTTCTGAAACACTGGTGGGTTCTGAATTTATGATGTCATTCATTAGAGCAACATAGCTTGAGAACCGTTTGGGTCTTTTACTCTCCCTAAATGTTCCTTTGGGTGCTGCATGATTCTCAGCTTCTTTGATCATCTTTCTAGCCCAAAGTGGCCTCTTCTTGCTGTTGTCATTTGCATTCTCATCTGAAGTAGATTGAAGTTCATTTGGCATTTCCTCAGGATACTCCCTCTGAATCTCAGGAGTAGGTTCCACTTCTAATACCCTAGGGGAATAATTTTCTATCTCACTAGAACTTCTTGCCCTTTTGAATGCAATGTCTTCTTCAAAGATGACATCTCTGCTCAATTCAATTTGATTATGCCCAGGTATGAATATCCTGTAGGCCTTGGAGGTTTCACTATATCCCATAAATATCCCTTTCTTTCCAGAAGGTTCTAGTTTGAATCTCTTCTCCTTGGGCACATGAATATAGACGGGGCAACCAAAAATCATAAAGTGACTAATATAAGGTTTTAGACCAGTAAATGCTTCTTCGAGAGTTTTGTTATCTAGGTGAGAATGAGGACATCTATTTTGGATGAAGACAACAGTTCTAGAGGCTTCTGCCCAGAATGAGGTTTCAATGTTCTGGTCAAGCAACATTGCTTTTGCAGCTTCTACAATGGTTCTATTTTTCCTTTCAGCAACCCCATTTTGTTGAGGGTTGTAGGCTACTGTAAACTCCCTCTTAATCCCAACATTCATGGATAATTCCTTAAATATTTCAGAGGTGTATTCTTTCCCATTGTCTGTCCTTAAGATTTTTATTTTCTTCCCAGAGAAGTTTTCAGTAAGAGCTTTGAACTCCTTGAACCTTTTAAGGATTTCTATTGACTCTTTACACTTAAGAAAGTAAATCCAGGTCTTCCTAGAGAAGTCATCTATAAATATGACATAGTATAGGAAGCCTGCCTTGGAGGGTACAGACATGGGTCCACATAAATCAGAGTGAACCAATTCTAATACATTTGGGTTTTGCTCAAGCTATTGTGAAAGGATCCCTTTGTATTCTTTCCTAGGGCACAACCTTTACAAGTTCCTTCATGAGTTGGTTTTAACTTAGGTAATCCTGTTACAAGTTTTTCTACGGAAGGTAGGGCACGGAAATGAAGGTGTCCTAATCTTCTATGCCAAATTTCATTTGAATCAGAAGTATCAAGGGTAAGGGCTTGCTTGACTTCAGTGCATAGTTTATAAAGATAACCTTGTCTTACACCTATGGTTAGAGCTTTCTTTATAGTTGAGTTCTTAGGCCATGCCAGAACTTTCCCATCCATAAAGGTAACCCTATATCCATTGTCTTCAAGAGAAGAGATGGATATTAGATTCCTCTTTATTCCAGGTACGAATAAAACTCCATGAGTTGAAGGGAGAGACCAGATTTCAATGTGATGGAGCAAGTTCCAACCCCTTTTACTGGATGTGCAGAATCATCCCCAATTGTTACTTCTTCATCAGTCTCTTCAGTCATAGTGTCTAAGTGTTCTCTAAACCCTGTGATGTGCCTTGAAGAACCACTATCAATCACCCAGTTGTTGATATTGTTAGATACTTGACTTGATAAGGCTGAATAGAATACAAATTTCTTAGAATCATGGTCTGAATTTGACTTTCCTACTTTAGCAAATGATGCTTGTTGATTTGATCTGTCAGGGCACTTCATTGCATAGTGCCCATATTGATCACATCTAAAACATTGTACTTGAGAGATGTCTTTCCTCTTCTTGAATGATCCTTTTCCATGGGAATTTCTCTTTCTCTTAAATGATCCTTTCCCGTAAGAGTTTTTCTTACCCCTTTTATTAGATGATGTGTTGAGCACTTGAATGTCCTCATCTATGGGTTTTTGTTTGTTTTCTTTTGTTGAGAGTCTTGTTTCCTCTTGAAGGTAGTCTGTTCTTAGCCTATCAAACTTGGGGAGTTTAGATCTCGCACTTATTCCTTGAACAAATGGCTCCCATGAGTTTGGTAGGCCTCCTAGTGCAATTAGTGTTAACTCTTTGCTATCAATTTGATATCCAATTGTAGATAATTGATCCCTTAGTTCAATGATCCTCATGAAGTATGCATTAATAGTTTCTCCTTTGTTTATTTGGACATTGTTGATTTGCCTCTTTAATGCAAGAGTCCTACAGGTGTTGTTTATCTCATAGGTGCTCTCAAGGGATTTGAACATTAGATATGCAGTTTCATGTTTTGCTAGAATAGGTACTATGTGGTCCCTAACTGCATCTACTAAGATTTTCATGGCTTTTTCATTATTCTCAATCCATTGAGTTTTCTCAGAATCATCCTCTAGTTCCCTCTTGTTTTCTCTCACAAATGAGTCTAACTTATTTTCTTTGAGAATCATCATGATTCTGAATTTCCATGAGGTGAAGTTGTTTGCTCCCTCAAGACGATCTTCAAATCTAATCACACTTGACATTATGAAGAATGTGATGTGAATTCGATTTTTCAAAAAATACGATTTTTTTCTAAGTAATCTGATATCTAGATTTGATCTGGATTCACTCAACTTGGCTCTGATACCATGTAAATGTTAATCAAATCTTATCAGATTGTATCCTAAAAGAACCTATGGAAATTCTAAGTTTGAAATTTTGTTCTAGAATTCTAAGTCAGATTTATTTCTTTTGTATCAAATGTGCTGATTGCAGAACATTTATAGATTTCGATGTCTTGCAAATAAGGGAATGAAGTCCAATTTATATGTGGGAGACACACCTCAAGGAGAGACGCATCTCATGAGAGGACGTGTCTCCACAAAGTGGAGACACGTCCGCTCATCGGGCATATCCCTTGAGCGTGCGGGCTCCCTTAACAACCGAAACCATTTGGTGTTATCCATAGACTAAGATGAGTGTATTTAACAAACATCAATCATCTAATATGAATTCCGATTTATCCATTTGCAAATTTCGATCATCATCATCTGAAATTTGAATAACTTATTTGATGGTTTTATATTTTAAGAACAGTTTGGTTAAATATAAATGATGATGATGTATGAATGCAATCATTTATATCTAACCGAAGCTATCTTAAATCAACAGTGTTTTTTGTTTGCTGATCAAAATTTCCAGAACTCAGATTTTATATCAAATTGCATTAGTTTTCTATTTTTGGCCTTTACTTCATCATTTGAGTGTTAAACATTGAAAAGAATTCATTTTTTACATCTTAGCATTGTTCTCTATCATTGTAATACTTGTAATTTGCAGATTTCTTGATTGTAAGGTTGAGAATTAGTAGTACTAATCCAACCATTGTTATTGCTGCAATTACTTGTAAAATTTTATTCAAACATTGTAACCCCTGGATGGTTTACCACCAGTGTGGAAAAAGAACTTGCTAATCTCTCTTTGTACCCACTGAAAAGTGGTGAATTCCCACTCACAAGTGGATACCTGCCGCAACGGATGAATTAGTTGAATTGTTTGTTATATTCCCCCCACTATTTAAGTGGTTGAGCGGAAATCTTTATGGCTGGTTCACCGCCTAAGTTCTTTCAGTTTTGTAATACTTACTTCGCCATATGTTAGCACCTCGCCTTCAAAGGGATCTTGTGTGCACATTCTTGGCGTTGAGTTTATCATTTACTTCCAACTTAGTATTTCAAGTTCAGATTATTGCTAACGATCCCATCACCATAAGCTATCACCTCGCCTTTAATAGGATCTTGGTGAACTTTCTTGGTGAAGGTTACTTTCAAGTTGGATATCTTTTGGGATCTAACGCTAACATTTGGCGTAGTGCTGGTTTGTGTTGTGGAAACATCGAGAATTCAAAGGAAAAATTAAGGGGTATATTTCAGTGGTATCAGAGCAGAAGTTCCTGCCATCCTGTTGGGAAGAAAAAAAAAATTAGTGTTGCCACAATGGACATTAGCAGATTTGCCGAACAATTCATGAGGGAATGTGAACATGATGCTTCCATATTCCGCGCAGAATATCAGAGTATGTCAGATGAGTTCAAGAATGATGTTTTTTTTTATTGCTACTTGAGTTGTGTGCTGCTTAGGTATCCTAGAAAAGTGGGTGTGGTCAATTACATCAAGAAAAAAATTAAAAGAGAAGTAGAACTTGCCATGGTTGAAGAATCAAGAAAGGAAGAAGCAAAAGGATCTGTTTGTGGTTTGCAGCCCACAAGTAAGCAAATTGAAGAGAAAAATCAGTCAACAAGTGGTGAAGAAGACACAAGCAAGGTGCACATTTTGGTTCCAAATGATAGTGCGCTTGATGAAGATACCTTGGCAAATGAGGAGATTAAGTTAGAATCTCAAAATACGCCCGAAGACTTGCAAGAGTTTGGAAAAAATGAAGATTGTTTGGGTACGAAAAACCTAACAGCAATCTTGAGTCCTAGTAAGAATTCAACTAATGAAGATCTCGAGGCAAATGGCTTCACAAAAGATGATGGAAGTACTGTTGTGTGGGATAAGTTTGTTGAAGAAGAGCAAGATGAAGATACTAATGGTGTCTTTGAACCAGCTTATGATCATTACCATGGTGATGATGTTGGTGGTGATTCCGATGTGTTTATACCTCTTCTTGTTGAAGATTTGGTGGAAGATTATTCACCTCTTGCTACTGTTCAAACCTCTCAAGATTTTTCAAAAGATAAACTTTTGACAAGTAGCCAAGAAGACCTCTTTGGTATTCCTTGGGCTGCTAATGAAGAAATCAGCAACATACTTATGCATGATGGGTTTGTTGAAGATAAAAATGATAAAGTAATCAAAGCAACTAGCTTTGATGACTCTTATTTCCAGTATGATGATGGTGGCAAAGGCGGTATTGAGCTTGATCATCAAACTAAGCTCTTGGAGGAAGTTACTGATAAAGATTTTAGTTTGAGTGGAATGAGGAGTGACTCATTCAAAGAGTCAACAATCCTAGAGGAGCAAGATGATCTTTTTCCTATTGATCATTACAATCAAACTTTTCACATGTGGGATCCGGGCGTGATGTCACCAAGAAATGATAAAGAACCGGAGTGGGATACATTTCCCTTTGATCTTGATAAAGTTCAAAGTTCAGTTTGCATTGCAAGCAATGAAGTGATCTTTGGAGGAAAAGTTGCAGCAAAGCCTAATGAGAACATGAATTCTTATGTTGAAGAGAAGAATGTTTTAAAATCAGCAAATGGTTTGGTTGCCTTTCAGATTGACACACAAGAAGAGTACGAGAACTTGAAAGGTAAAGATAGAGATACTAATTTGCTTAATGAAGTTGCTGATAGGCCTTCTATTCAGGAGTTATGTAGTGAAGAGGTTAGTAAAGAAGCTGATTTTGAAAATCTTGCCAATGAAAGCAAATCATAAAAGTTGATGTTTGAAGAGCAAATCCTCTTTGCTGATTATGATCAAGGGCCTAAAGCGCTGTAAGTTTTGAAGGATAACTTAATGGTTTTAGAAGTAAAAATTGTTAAAGCATTATCAAGACTTGATAGCACACACAATTTTGTTGAAGAACTCTACTGGAAGTTTCAGTTTGAAGAGAGACAGAATGGAGTTAAAGGAGTCACTCTTTCCAAGTTACAAACTATCAAAGAAGCATTGGAATCATTAAAGATAGATTATTTGCATTTGCTCTCAGATAGGGATAATGCCATTAAGTTTGTAGAAGAGACCTATGATGCCTATGAAGAGAAGGAGAAAGAGGTTGATAGTCTTTGCCTTGATTTTACCTTAGCTCATCACTCTTTTGGAAAAACAGAAAATCAATCATCTACGGCAGCCACACTTATGGAACAAGAAGCTAATACAAGGCTAATGGAGATCAAGCAAATAGTTGAAGGAATAAATGAACTCCATAATGCTGAAACAATGCATAATGCCAAAGAGATTCAATATGTTGATAGTGATTGGAAGGTAAATCAAGAGTGTGAACTCTTGAGTTGGGAAGAGAATTTGCCTCAAGAAGGGATAGTTTGCAGCCATGAGCTAGATGTGATGAATGGTAATGTGTGTGATATTCATCACACTACATTCTATGGATCAGCAACTAATGATGGGCATCTTCAAGTTGAAGAAGATGTGCATGAATTCTATGAAGACACCAACGAAAGGGATGAAGGAAATATTGTTTCTATGATTGTGTACAACAATCCACCATCTTCACATGATTTGTTAAATTATGAGTTGATTGACAATTTCTATGTGGATGGCATTCGTAAGAAGTTTTATGTTTTTGACATGCATAATTTTATAGTCAAGCATAAAATAATGTTGGTGGATCCATTCTATATGTCAAGCAACACTCTCTTGGGATGGATAGTAAATGAGCATTTAATGGTGTTCAAACTTGAAGTAGCTGGTTTTCACTCAGCATTAACCAATGGAAGAGTACCACCTATCTTAAGATGGTTGATGAGGTCAAGTCTTGGAGAGATGCATCAAATTGTGGGAGAACTTTCAGACTTGCCCCTTTGGTTTCTAGATTGTGCATTGTTGATGAGTGATTATTCTAAAATGCTGGTCATGAAAGGTTCAAACTTTGCATTGATGGTTGCAGCTAACTACATGGATTTGTGTGCTTGAGACTTTCACTATGGCTCTTGGAGATATGTTGGGAATTCTTTCCAATGTGTTGGAGATTATTTGCGGTTGGGAATTCACACTTGGAATTCTCAACATGGCTTGATGGAGATTGTTGCAAGTAGAAAAAATGATATTTGGAGAGATAAGGATTCAATTCTCAAAATCTTTGATGCGGCCCCCATCTTTACCAATCATTTGATGGTTTTTTTTGCTCATCAACTGGTGAATTGGAGAGATATTTCGAACAAAGGAAGGTTTAATGTTGGGTTGGAATTTCTTGAGAGGATGTTTCCAGCCTTGGGCATGAGCAATTGCGCTATTATGGACGCTAATTTTCAGTGTTGCAGCAACTGTTCAATTCCTTGCACGTTGATTTTCCTAAAATCAGACTTTAAGTGGTTCATTTACGTAATGTCCCCTTCTCGAACCTGACCTTTCCAGTGACCGTTGGCCTTTTTCTGGAAACCCGAAGGCTAGTTGGAAGGTAAAATTAGGGTTTCCTATTTTTAAGGATGTCCTTGCTCAGAGTTAGTGGATTCAATGGCGGATTCTTTCTGGGTTTTCAGAGAGCTTTGCAGTGGTATGTTCATCTCGGCTTTCTGAGCATCTTCAGGAATTTACTATTTTTAGTAAATTCTATTTCTGGCAGTTTTTCAGTTGGGTTCAGCTTGGTTGACTTCCTACTTCAGTTTGGTCAGTTGACTTGGTCATTATTGGCTTCAGGGCACAATTGGAGAGATAAGTTGATATATTTAATTAAAAGTCACGTTTTAATATTTTATTCGAACGTTGACCCCTTGGCCTAGTCTATTGACTTTATGTTGTTTTGAAAAGTGGTCTTTTTGAGGGTGGCACCTCATTAAGGATTATTTTATATTTTATCCAAAGTCAAATCAAGATATAAGGTGGGCGCATTTATTAAAGTATTGAATTTATTTTAAAAGTGAATATTCAACTTGAAGGAAAAGGACGCCATCTTTGAGGAGATTAGGGTTTTTGACTTTGAGAGGAGTTTAGGGTTTCGAGAAGCCAACCTGAAATTATAAAAGGAAGACTTGGATCATCATTTGGGCATCTTTTATCTACAGGAATGTTATGCTGCCGGATTGGCTTTGGGATTGCTTCGAGGAATGAAGGCCTCCTAGCTTGGGCATTGCTTCTCGCTTGAAAGACAGCGACTAGTGGTGATTTAGTCTAGTTTGTGAGTTACATTTAGTTTATGCATTGTAATCAGCTTATCGCATGGTTAGATCTGATTTGCATATTAGTGGTTTTCAGCATTTCACATTATTTGTTACAGCAGATTCATGTTTTTATTCATAAATCAAAAAATATCAAAAATCTTGTTCTGGGTATTGTCTCATTGGTTTTCTCTGTTGGAAGAGACCCTTCATGAATATTTGCAGATTTTAGTACGAAGCTTATGATTTTATAATGCAAATCCGTCATTCCTTGAAGGCCGAACTTTCTAGAGTGCATTGGGATCGTGTCAGTAATTAATAGCCATTTTTAGATGCCATTTCTTATTACTAAGTTAGGTGCCATCATTTTTAGGGTCTATTGCATCAGATTTGAGATCATTTGGGTGAGAAATGAGAGAGATATGAGCATATGAGTGAATTCCTAGGTTGCTGGTTTTAATTTAAAAGTGCAGATTTGTGGAAAAACAGAATTTGTATTTTGAACATTGGAAGGTTTATTGTTTTGGCTCTTCTAATCATTCTAAGAAGAGATCTTTTGATGTAATGTTAAGCTCTCAAATTCCTATGCTACCAGCAGGCGAATGAACATCATTTTGTAAGTTGACAGTAGTACTGGCAGCAGTTTTTTAATCTTGCTCAATTCTGATTTGTAATTGCTTATCTGATATTCGGAAGTTGTTTTTGTAATATCTAGCATCTCCGTCATATGGTAGCTCCCATTCCGTCTCGGTCTGGAAAGCACATTCTTGACGTCGAGTATTTACAGCATCATTGTTTAGTTTCATTCAAGTATTGTTTCTGTAATCACTCCGTCATATGGTCGCCTCTCACTCCGCATTGGATTGGGTAGCACATACTTGACGTTGAGTTCCCTTTCAGCATTTAGAGTAGAAGACCCTCTGACCATATGCTCGCCATCATCGGCGCCATTCTTGGTTAGAGTTGCTTTCAGCATAAGCAGTTTGAATTTAGATCCTCTGACCAATGCTCGCCATCATCGGCGCCATACTGGTTAGAGTTGCTTCAGTACGTTTGGGTTTATCTTCTAACCTTAATGGGTACTTTGATTGTAATGTTGTAATTTGAAATTTGTGAAAAACGAAAAAAATTGGCTCGGAATATTTCAGTGGTATCAGAGCCAAGATCCTGCCATCCTGTGCCCATCAGAGTTCACTTGACAGAGAAAACAGATTCTACATCAGAGGTCAGAGCTGAGTTCAGTATTAGTTTTCAGAAGTTTCAAAGATGTTGCATTTTCGAAGACCTATGGGTTGTGAGAAGTCAGATTCAACTATGGCATCGGAGGAAGGAAAGGTTAGTGATGTCGTAAGGGACTTCATTGAATATGCCAGACAGTTTAAAAGACAATGTGAAGATGAGGCTGTCAAACTCCGTGAGCAATATCAAACCATGCCAGATGATTATAGGTACAATGTTTCATTTGATTCCCATTTGAAGTGTGTGGCGTCAGTGGAGCCCGAAGAGTGGAAGATGGTGGACCACATTAGGAAAAGGATAAAAAGGGAAGCAGAACAAGCTTTGTTCGAAGAATCAAAGAAGGAAGGAGATGAAGTGCCTATTTGTGGATTGCAGTCGACAAATATGCAAGTTGAAGAGAAAAATCAGTCATCTAGCATTGAAGATGGCACAAACAAGGTGCACATATCACATCAAAATGATCGTGAGCTCGAAGGAGAAAACGTGACAGTTGAAGAGTGTGTGGAAGAGCCTCATAATACGCCCCTTGACTTGCATGTGATAGCAAGTGAAGAAGAGCAAGTTGAAGGAAATACTATTGGTGTCTTTGAATCAGCTTATGACCGTTACCAAAGTGGTGATGTGGGTAATGATTTCGATGTGTTTGTACCTCCTCTTGTTGAAGATTTAGTGAGGGATAGATTGGCTCTTGTTGCTGTCTCAACTTCCCGAGAAGTTCCACATAAGGAAATCAGCAACATAATCTCTCATGAGGGTTCCATAGAAGATAATGAAGATGAAGTTTTTCAAACACCAAACATTGAAGATTTTTCACTTCATTTCGGGGGTGACATTGTTGGTCTTGGGATTGATCAGCAAACTGAGCCATTGGAGAGAAACTTTTTTGATGATTTCAGCTTAAGTGAATTAGGACTTGACTTATTCAAAGAGTCATCACTACAAGGGGGGCATGATAAGTTTTTTCCAGTTGATCATCTTAATCAGCTCACTAGCATTTGGGATCCGGGTGTGATGGCATCAAGTTATGTTAAAGAACCTGTGTGGGATAAGTTTCCCTTTGATCCTGATGAAGAACAAGAACCAGGTTGCACAGTAGACTATGAGGTGGCCCTTGGAGGAGAAGTTGTCTTTGAAGAAGAAGATTGTTCCACAAAATTCCATAATGATCTCTTTGGAGTGGTTGCAGCCACTAAAGAGGAATTTGTGGTTACAAAAACTTTCCGAACAGCGGACAAACATGATTCCTTGAGCAGGTTGGATACTGGTCTAATGTTTGATCAAGGAGGCCGGGATGAAGAAGAAGAGCTAGAAGTCCATATGGCTCTTGAAGATGGAGAGTTTGAAAGTGTTATTAAACACAAATCAGATTTATCAATACACGAAGCTGGTTGCAAGCAATGGGTTGAAGAATTTATGGAGTATGATGCTTTTTATGATGATGAGCATTCTCTGCTAGTTGGTGGTGAAGTACAAGAATGTTGGAGTAGCAAAGAGGGCAGCAAAGGCAAAGAACGAAGTTCTGATTTTCAGTTGCAGCCTATCAGCAGTTCACCGTCTTTGCATGTTCATGAGTGGGAAGATCAATGCAAGGTATCTTTTGGAAAAGAAGTACAAGCGCTATCCCTATTTGATCGCACACACAATTTGGTTGATGATCTCTATTGGAAGGCTCAGTCGGAAGAGAGACGAAGTGGAGTTAAGGATGAAGTTGCTCTTCCTAACTTGCAACTTATCAGAGGCTCTTTGGAGACATTGAAATCAGCATTCATACACTTGATTGAAGATCAAGATCATGCCGTTGAATCTGCAAAGAAGGCCTTCATTGTTTTCGAAGAAAGGGAGAGTATGGTTGATGAGCTCACCTTGGAGCTTAAATCAACTGAGGACAAGTTGAAAGAAACTCAGTTGGCTCTAAGAAAGGTTGAAGACCAGTTTGCAGATTTCAAACTTTTCAAGGAGCAAGAGGATGCACGAAGAGCTGGAGAAATCAAGCAAGTAATTGATGAGATTGATAGTCTTCGAGAGGAGTTTGATCTTGAAGGTTTCACAAGAAAGTCAAAAGTTGCATGTGCAGATTTGGGGCAGCGAGACGAAAGGAATGGCTTCCAAGTCTTCGACAATCCCTTCTTTGAAGTGGGTGCTGAAGCAACTTATGACAATCCTCTCTTTGTTTTGAAAAATGAGTCAAGTAGTGAAGTGACCAAGCATGAGGTCAAGCGTGAACTCCAATCTAAGGATGCCTTGATATCACTCCATGAAGATGTGCCACGTATGTTGAGTAGTAATGAATGCATAAGTGGGTTTGAGGATGGAGTCTCTACATGGGAAGTGTTGATTCGTGGAGATTTCAACATCCCCAACACCAAGGGGTTAACAAAGCAAGACTTGGTAGTTGCTGGTAACTTCATTACAGCAGCAAGGAGCAAAGATTTAAGTCTTGTTACTCATGAAGAAGGGAATGAAGATGGACCAGAACTGGGTGTTTGCATGTTTGTCAATCCATTCCTTTGGTTGAACAATACTTTGGCACATATTGGTCTATTTTTGGATTTGGATTTGAAGTCATTTAATAGTTCATGCTCCCATGTTGTTGAAGCTTTCATAGATAGGCTTCAAAGGTTCATTAGCAGAGGCATCAATCTCTTCAGTATGCACTTGATCCTTACTAGCATTTGGGAATGTGTTGAGTTTTCTTTTCAGTATGTTGGAGATCACTTTCAATTGGGTATCCATGCTTGGGATTCTCAATATGGGTTGATAGAGCTTATCACTTGTGGAAAGAAGGACTTTTTGAAGGATAAGGATCAAAATTTCAGTATTAATGATGTTGTGACTTTCTTTTCCAGCCCCATGATGGTTCCATTTGTTCATCGACAAATGGATTGGAGAGAAATTTTGAGTATGGATTGGAAAGAGGAACAATTGGTTGCTCTTGGCGTTGATCCTTGGCTAAGACAAGAGCAGATTTTGAGACTCGTGCTTGCTGGTTGGAGGCAGACCAGCCCTGTTACTTGTGGAGTTACTCTCGTTTGGGAGAGTTTTTTCATCACCACTTGCCAACGAGGTGGTAGTTTTCAGATGGAGATTGCTCTAGTATGTTTTTCGGCCATTGTTGAGTTGTTACCTTGCACCTCTATGCTCATATCATACACTCACACTTGGGAATTTCTTTGGTGCTGTTGTTTTTTCTTGTGTGAGGTACTAAAATCAGATTGCACTTCGCTGACTTCGGCCTTGAACAGCAGAGATTATTTGTTCCTTCGCACCCATTCTACTTTTGGAGTGCATCCTATGGAGGTTTGTGAAGCAAATTTTGATAGTTTCTTTACTATATTGGTTTTGGACAACGAACTTCCACATGCTTTGGCTTTCCCTTCTGAGACTCTTGGAGTTGGAATAGTAAGAGTGATTAGAAGTCTTCATGGTGGTGTCGATATAATTCAGTTGATGCATAGTAGCTCCAGAAGAAACCATGAGGCTGAATTTGTTGAGCTCTTGCAAAGGATTGCTTTCCTCTTTGCAAGAAGATTTGAAGATATCATTTTTTCCATCAGGGCTTCGTTTGTTGCAATATGGAGGTATGTTGAGGAGTTTGATTTTGAGTTGAGCAGCCTATCCATTGTGGTTGACAGTGGTATAGTTGATACTGTTGACTTTGGGCCTCTTGGACATGAGACGTTGCATGAAGTTGGTCTCAGTCCTTTACAAATTTTCAGTATGAGTATCATGGACAGTAACACTTTGGGGTTACAAGGAAGGTTAGTGCAACATAGGCATGATGATTTCACGGATGTGATCAGAGTGGAGCAGCATCGGCATGGTGGGTCCTTCCTGCGATGGGTGTGGGAACCAGGGATCATACTTGTTGCGTATGGTTTAGTTTTAAAATTTCTGGAGTTGTGGTGGTATTGCTTGAGGACAAGCAATTTTGGGAAGGGCGGATTGTAATGTCCCTTTCTCGAACCTGACCTTTCCAGTGACCGTTGGCCTTTTTCTGGAAACCCGAAGGCTAGTCAGAAGGTAAAATTAGGGTTTCCTATTTTTAAGGATGTCCTTGCTCAGAGTTAGTGGATTCAATGGCGGATTCTTTCTGGGTTTTTAGAGAGCTTCGCAGTGGTATGTTCATCTCGGCTTTCTGAGCATCTTCAGGAATTTACTATTTTTAGTAAATTCTATTTCTGGCAGTTTTTAGTTGGGTTCGGCTTGGTTGACTTCCTACTTCAGTTTGGTCAGTTGACTTGGTCATTATTGGCTTCAGGGCACAATTGGAGAGATAAGTTGATATATTTAATTAAAAGTCACGTTTTAATATTTTATTCAAACGTTGACCCCTTGGCCTAGTCTATTGACTTTATGTTGTTTTGAAAAGTGGTCTTTTTGAGGGTGGCGCCTCATTAAGGATTATTTTATATTTTATCCAAAGTCAAATCAAGATATAAGGTGGGCGCATTTATTAAAGTATTGAATTTATTTTAAAAGTGAATATTCAACTTGAAGGAAAAGGACGCCATCTTTGAGGAGATTAGGGTTTTTGACTTTGAGAGGAGTTTAGGGTTTCGAGAAGCCAACCTGAAATTATAAAAGGAAGACTTGGATCATCATTTGGGCATCTTTTATCTACAGGAATGTTATGCTGCCGGATTGGCTTTGGGATTGCTTCGAGGAATGAAGGCCTCCTAGCTTGGGCATTGCTTCTCGCTTGAAAGACAGCGACTAGTGGTGATTTAGTCTAGTTTGTGAGTTACATTTAGTTTATGCATTGTAATCAGCTTATCGCATGGTTAGATCTGATTTGCATATTAGTGGTTTTCAGCATTTTGCATTATTTGTTACAGCAGATTCGTGTTTTTATTCATAAATCAAAAAATATCAAAAATCTTGTTCTGGGTATTGTCTCATTGGTTTTCTCTGTTGGAAGAGACCCTTCATGAATATTTGCAGATTTTAGTATGAAGCTTATGATTTTATAATGCAAATCCGTCATTCCTTGAAGGCCGAACTTTCTAGAGTGCATTGGGATTCGTGTCAGTAATTAATAGCCATTTTTAGATGCCATTTCTTATTACTAAGTTAGGTGCCATCATTTTTAGGGTCTATTGCATCAGATTTGAGATCATTTGGGTGAGAAATGAGAGATATGAGCATATGAGTGAATTCCTAGGTTGCTGGT
Organism: Sequoia sempervirens; assembly: GCA_007258455.2. Classification (NCBI taxonomy): domain Eukaryota; kingdom Viridiplantae; phylum Streptophyta; class Pinopsida; order Cupressales; family Cupressaceae; genus Sequoia; species Sequoia sempervirens. The sequence goes on along the minus strand of VDFB02132146.1, from coordinate 6,488 downwards.
TTTTAATTTAAAAGTGCAGATTTGTGGAAAAACAGAATTTGTATTTTGAACATTGGAAGGTTTATTGTTTTGGCTCTTCTAATCATTCTAAGAAGAGATCTTTTGATGTAATGTTAAGCTCTCAAATTCCTATGCTACCAGCAGGCGAATGAACATCATTTTGTAAGCTGACAGTAGTACTGGCAGCGGTTCTTTAATCTTGCTCAATTCTGATTTGTAATTGCTTATCTGATATTCGGAAGTTGTTTTTGTAATATCTAGCATCTCCGTCATATGGTAGCTCCCATTCCGTCTCGGTCTGGAAAGCACATTCTTGACGTCGAGTATTTACAGCATCATTGTTTAGTTTCATTCAAGCATTGTTTTTGTAATCACTCCGTCATATGGTCGCCCCTCACTCCGCATTGGATTGGGTACTTGACGCTGGAGTTCCCTTTCAGCATACATTTAGAGAGAAGACCCTCCACCATATGCTCGCCATCATCGCCTATTTGGTTAGGAGTTGCTTTCTCAAGATAAGCAGCTTGAATTTAGACTGACTAACGCTCGCCATCAATGGGCCCATACTGGTTAGAATTGCTTCAATACGCTTTGGGTTTATCTCTAACCTTAACTGCACTTGATTGTAATGTTGTAATTTTGAAATTTGGTGAAAAATCCAAAGCGCCCTTGGCTCGAATATTTCCAATTTCAGATTTCATGGGCAGCTGATACACTCATTTTTTCTTTTAACAATCTTTTATCAGTGATGATTTTTGGCTTCAAAAATGGGTAATGATGTTTCATAGTGATTTAGATCAGTATTGGATGGTGTTCAAGTTATGTTCTGGTGGCTTTCTTTGTACAATCTCTTGCACTAGTGTTTGGGGCAGCGAACCTTTGCTTGATTTGGTTCAACTTTTTGAGACTTCGGGGGAGAGATTGGTGAAAGTTTTAAGAGATTTTCTTGAATATGTCAGAATTACTCAGAGGAGGCATTATACATCCTTAAGGAGCTTTGAGGATGCAGTTGCTATGACTTTGCAAAGAGTTGTTTATTCCTTTGCAAACAACTATGATGGAGTCACATTTGCTGTTGTGATTTGGTTTGATGCTTTGAGTGATGTTGATAAGAATATTTTTGAGTTGTTTAGATTATTCTTCTTTGTTCTCAGAATGGTGATTGACATTGACATTGCAGATGTTAATTCCTCAGAGTTTATTGAGCATGAGATGCTGCTAGATTTTGATTCAATTCCTTCCATGTTGTTCAACTTGAATTTTAGGCATGTTATCACTTTGAGGTTGTAGGGACAGTTTGTGCAATTATGGTGCAATGATTTCATTTGTACGATAAGAGTAGAGCAACATCAGCATGGAAGGGTTTTTCAGAGATGGACATGGGACCTCGGGATCCTATATGTTTGGTGGGATCAATTTGGAGTGTTGTGGCATTACTTGAGGACAAGCAATTTTGGGAAGGGCGGACTGTAATGTCCCCATTTTGGCCATACGCTCTTCATTTGGATTTAGCATATTTCCGAAAAATCCGTAGGCTACTCAGTTGTGCAAAATTAGGGTTTCCTCTTTCAGATACTGCTCAGTTGGCGTTCAGAGGATGTTGTGCAGACTTACTATTTATAGCAGTTTGCTATTTTTAGCAAGTCTATCTTTTGGCAGTATCTATCTAGCAGCAGTTCAATCCTTTGCAGTTCAGTGTTCAGTTTGGCTTTCTGTGTTTTGATGTGAACTTATTATTTATAGTAGTTGGCTATTTTTAGTAAGTCTAATTTTGGCAGTGACATCATCAGTAGTTCAGCTCAAGTCATCTTGCTATCCATCAGTTTTAGTATTGGCATTCATTTTGGTTATCTCCATGGACTGAGTTTTTATACATAGTCAATTTCATGTTTTCCAGTTGTACCCCACACCTAGGCTTAATAACTTCATGTTGTTTTAAAGAGGGGTCATTAAGGGGTCATGTTGAGCATTTAATGATTTAAATAAATGCTTTATTGTTGCAATTTGGAAATGGACGCCTAGAAGGAAAGTTGAATAATGTTTTATTATTTCAAAAAGTAAATGCTTAAAGGTGGCGTCCCTCTTGGAAGTTGAAGTGATTCCACTTGTTGGAATTTGAAGTGTTTCATTTGCCAATTGAAACTTATATATTGCTGCTATTTAAAGAGTTGATTATCTTTGGAAAATAATGTAAAGTTATGCTGCTGAATTGATTTCAGAACCAGGCTAAGGGGGAGCTTAGTATTTACACCATTCTTCGGGCCTAAAACTATGGTTCCCTAGATGGTTATTTGGGAGTGTGCTTCATTCAGAAGTGCATATAGAACTTCATTGTGGTGAAATTGGTGATAATTTTCAGTTTTGTACTTGCTGGTTATTAAATGGCTGAAGTAGATTTTCACTTGCAAGTCTTTGTATGATTTAAATCTCATTGTGGGTATTGATGCTTATCAATTCTATGCCAAGGGTGACCCTTTTTGCAAAATATCAGATTTTATGGTGAAGTGTTTGATTTTCTAGAGAGGCCGTACTTCCTCTAGGGCCGTACTCCTTCCAACAACTTGCTTTGGAATTCGTGCCAATTAATAGAAGGTGTTTTTGAAGTTGTTTCTTCATTGTGACTTGGGCGCCTATCCTCCAAATGATCAATGCACTTCATTTCATCTTGATTGGAGGTATATTGATGGAGTTATGAGCTTTTCATGGTGTTTTCTATTTGTTGATTAGAATTTCCAAAACTTAGATTTTATATCAGATTGCATTAGTTTTCTATTTTTGGCCTTTATCACTTCATTTGAGTTATGCATTAGCTTTCTATTTTTGGCCTTTACTTCATCATAACGGCCTGTGAGCGGTCGTGGGCAATGCTCAAGGGGGATCTGCGTTCCGGGTAGCGGGTCCATGTGATTTGTGCGGATTAGCGCGGTGTGACTGCAAAAAGACAGAACGTGACCAAACCGACAGCCTTTGGCCTGGTTCGAGGAAAATCAACATTTTTAAAGTCAGCCCGTGAATGCAAAGTGTCGCTTTGTCCTCTTCGCAAACAGGTTAGATGTGGGCCCTGCTTCTTTATCTTGTCTGGTGATTCTTTGTTTTATCTGTTTCCTGTCTCTCTTTTGCAACGTCAAAATCAGGGGGGGTTGAAATCTTTGGTGGTTAATACACGGTAAACCATGGTTAAACAGTCAGTAAAACCTCAGTCTGTTGCACTCGGGGAAAAGCAGGGACGTGCAGGGGAAATAACTCCTTTTACATTTGGAAATGCACACTCTTTGAATCTAGGGCTTGTAGAGTTTGCATCGGGTGGTTGTGAGTCAATATACAGTCCCCAAATACAGATAGCTGCCTCTTGGTTAAGAAGGCTTTACCAGGAAGGTATTCATATCCCCTGGGATCACTCATTACAAGCTACAAAAGGACCTGCAATCTCACTCTTAAGCCCTCAAGCAGGTGATTTAGTCAAGCCTTGGAATTCGTTTTACCCGGAGGTCCCTCATGTTTTTTCAACTGGCACAAAGGAGAAGTTGGTGTTTGTGAATGCAAAGCAGTATAAAGGGATTTTAAGGCGTAGACAAAGCAAAAAACTGAAACTGTCACAGAAGAAAAAACTCATCATGATCTTACCAAAAGGTAGAAACAATGTAAGTGTCGATATTAACATGCCCCATTTAATAGATGACCAAACAGAGCAAGGGGATGTTAAGGGTAAAAAGAGGGAGATAATGTCATCTCAAGAGGCTCCAAGGCCAAACCAAAACAAAACAGGAAGTTCTACAATAAGCAAAGGGGATGGAGCAGAAATGCCCCAAGACAATTTGGACTCCTACAGTCCAACAACCACTCCTCTGCTGTGGTCATCTGAGCTCTACGTGAACGAGCTCATGGACATGAAAAAAAGGGTTGATCTCTTAGAAATGAAAGGGCAGCGTGATGATTCCAGGCTAAAAGAAATACTAGAAGCCAACTGGAATCATGCAAGGGAAAACATGCGTCTTAAGGAGCAAGTTTTAAGCTTGCAAAGTAAGATGGAAAGAGGTCAAGAAGAGCTGGTCACTTTAAAGCAAGCTTTAGAACAAGCAAAATCAACAGAAAAAAAGAACTCAGAGGCAGCGTTGGGAAATGACACAGCACAGCTAGAAGCGATCCAATCAGCAATTTCAGACATGGTAACAAGCGAAAGTAAGCTAAAGGATCAAATAGAGGAGGCCAAATCTTGGGCACAAGTCATAAGTGGATCATCAACCACGCAAAATGAAATCATTGGGAAACACATAAAGATGCAGTTAAGAGAAGAAAAAGTCAAGCAAGACAAAGCTAGAAACATCATCATCAAAGGTTTGAAGGACTTCGGGGAAAATGAGGGGACTGTTATCTTAACAAGGGACTTTCTCAAGGACCAACTCAAATGGACAGGAAAAATTCAGCAGGCAAATAGGATTGGAAAGAAAACAGAGGCAGGGAGGGATAGACATGTAAGGGTTGTCTTAGGTAGCATGGAAGACAAGATTGCAATCCTAAAGAACAGGGGGTCCCTTAGAGGCACTCAAATCTACTTAGATGAAGACCTAACATTCGATCAGCAAGAAGAGCGAAGGAAGGAGAGGGTAAAAGTGAAATCAGCAAGGGATGCCGGAAAATGGGCATGGTTGAAAAATGGGAAAGCTCAAATTAGCGAGCGACCATCACACAACAAATAGGGATTTGGGGCCCCACGAGAGTATTTGCACATAGTAAGTTGGAATTGTAGAGGTTACCCTTGGAGAAGAGGACCGGGGTTGGGGCCCATAGCAGAAGGAAAAGACATTATCATTCTTACAGAAACTCATGAGCATGACAGTTGCAAAGTTCCAGATTTTGAAGGGTATGCTAAAATTTCAGTGTGGAATGAAGGGACTGAAACAGGTAAGGGGCATGGAGGGATTACAGTCCTAATAAAAGAAGCTTGGGGAGAGATGATAAAGGTTGAAAAAACGGATCCAAACAAGCAGTTCATATGGCTAAAAATAACAGAAAATGGGGCAATAATTTGGCTGGCTGCATGTTATTTTGCTTCTAAAAACTCAAAGGTCTACAAGAAGAGAAAGATGGATAATGAAGACCCTTTTGCTGCTTTAAAAAAGGACATTTCTGTTTTTAGCTCTTCGGGAGAAATAGTGCTAATGGGGGACTTTAATGCAAGGACAGCCAACAATCAATCCATTCAGTTGGGGAGTAGTGGGGAGGAAGACAACAACCCTCTTTGGCTTGAGGAGGCGGAGGTTCAGACTTGGGAAAGGACCTCTCAAGATGGCAATGGGGGTGTGTCACATTTTGGAGTGGAGTTACTTGGTTTATGTAGCTTATATGGCGTGGTAATTTGTAATGGTATGAAAATGTGGCCAAAGTCGGGTGGTATCACTTGCAAAACCTACAATGGGCAAAGTGTTGTAGACTATGTGTTATGTTCTCAAAATTCGGTCTCTAGGCTGCTGGAGTTCAATATTGGGTGCTGCCCTATTGGTCTAAATTCTGATCATATGCCTCTTCTTGTTAAATTTAACATTCAGGATGGCAACCAGCAAGATGGCAAAAATCAGTACTCTCATAAGAAGGCTCACTCACAAGGAAAAATCCTTGTGAATCATGAAAATCAAGAAATCTTTGTGGCTGCGTTGGATCATCACCTCCAAGAAAGAAAAAACATACCATGCAATGAAAGCAACGAAAAAAATGAATACATTAGCAGCAATATGTTGGTTCCACTAATTCAGAAGGCTCTAGAAGGTTGTAAGAGATCTCAAACCAAGAAAGGGATTTCAAATACTTTTCCTGCTAACCCATGGTATGATGAGGAGTGCAAAGCAGCAAGAAGATTGGTCAAAAAGAATATGTCAAACAAAGAAAGTAAAGTAATCTACGAGAAGTTGGTAAAATCTAAAAAAGAAACCTATGTGAATTTAAGAAGGAAAGAGTTAATTGCTTTGGGTAAACACAATCCCAAAAGTTTCTGGAGAGAGTTGCAACAAAAGAAGAGTCAGACAGAAAATAGTATCACTGGGAAGCAGTGGTTAGAGTATGCGAAGCTCTTGTATGAACGACCAGTGGAGAAAATCAAGCCCCCTTTAATGCATGCCTCAAGTGAACTCTTCTCGGAGGAGGATATCAAGAAAGGCATACAAAACCTAGCAAGTGGTAAGGCTCAAGATATTGATGGGCTGCAGGCTGAATTCTTAAAATGGGGTTGTGTGCTCCTCACACCTCACATCAAATACCTCTTTAATAGCATCACTCAAAATGGCTTTCCGGCTGAATGGGCTACCAGTGTGGTCATCCCCTTACATAAAAGTGGGGATATCAATAATCCCTCTAACTATCGAACTATAATGGTCAATCCTCTTCTTGGTAAACTTTATGGGAGCATGTTAGAGTGCAGAATCAGTAATTGGGCCGAAAAGGAAGGTAAAAGGGCAAAGGGGCAGGCTGGTTTCAGACCAAGGCATTCTACCATA
>VDFB02132145.1:0-13171 GCA_007258455.2 Sequoia sempervirens | reverse complement strand
AGAATTGCAAATTGGCTTACGTTTGACTTCCAAACACAAATTTTCACACTTTTCGATGTTCCAACATAAGTCAAAAAGTATATGTGCGTAAGTTGTAAAGTATACACTTGAATACATGTAACTCATATCTATTGAACCATTAATTTATAATGCAAATATGGACACCATCAATAAAAAAGATTTGTATTAATCAAATAGCCATGTACGCATGTACATCAATATATGTCAATATAAGTATAAAATATAGTTACAAAAAGCCATATAGGCTTACGAGAATGCCATATAGGTATACAATGTCAAATATATCGAATACAAAGAGGCCAAAATTGCCATGTAGGCATACAACAAAGGGCTCTACATTCAAAATTCATTTCTCTCCATGCCCGTTCAAATAATAATTTTCTTTCCTTCCGGTGACCATGCGATAAACTGCCACCCGCTTTGTTGAGGGGTGCTCTTGCTGCTCCTCCTACGATTTAGCTCCTGGTCAAGTTTCAACTGTTACAATAAGAAGTAAAGACATTAATATATAGAAACTACATTATAAAAATTAATATATTTAACAAAATTTAATCAATTTCATGTACCATTTGATCGCATCATTCTCCTTAAGGGAAATATTTGTGATGCCGATGCCTGCTGCTCTCGAAGCCCTCGTGATAAACCATCCAATAGAAATTAAACTAATAATCATAAGCCGATTTTTCACTAGGAACTAGTTCATCTATAACAACGAATGTAAATTGAAATTCTAGTAATTTGTCTCATACCTCCCCTATCAGAGCCATCGAGGATTCTATTGCAGTAGAAACACTAATATCCATTGCCCTTGTTACGTTGGGTGGTGTTTATGTCACCAACATCTGAAAATAAAACAACAAATTATTCAATCACAAAATAGTTATCAAATTTGAAGTAATGCTTTGAGTTTGAATGATGTGTAATGCAACGTAAGCAACAATATGATTATCATTTTTTAAAAAAGCAATAACCTAGGACAATCACATTGAAAAACAAAAGACCCTTTAGGACAAATTTAAGTGAAAAAGCGTCAAAACACAATGTAAAATATGACAACCAATATGAGAAGAAGAGATGATCAAGTCAAAAGGCGCTTTGATAGTAGCCAACTGAGTTAAGTATGACAAATCCAAGTATCACTGTTGCAAGAAATGGAGTAAGAGCTAAATAAAGATACAACAACAATAAAAATGATGGAGTTAAATTGCCAAGGGCCTATTCTTCAAAACCCTTATTAAACGCTTTGTCATAGCTTCTAAGATATGCAATAAATGTCGGACAATGGAATTAACTCTTTGAGGATGACAACATTAAAATTGAGGTCTCTCTTTACCAATGGTACATCGGCTATTTTCTTTGGCCTATCATTATGATTTTAAGTTTCCCTACTTGAGCAAATATAATAGTCAAGTAGTTTATACCAAAGATGATAGAGAAAATAATCATGAAAAGGAGAATATGATAAGTGATCAATGACAAGGCAGTGGCACATTTGACAGTCGAAAGAGTAGAGGAATGCATAGTGAACATCATGGCACAACTTATGATATAAATTAAGCTACATGGTTGATGTGCTTTGAATCCTTGCATCTAAAGGAAATTTTATTAACATAAATACTGCTAGGGAATTTCAATGTTGCCATTGTAGTTGGCATTAAAGCTGGTACCTGCAACATTGAAAATTATCCTTATATAAGAATTCCCTCCATCTTGCTGATTGGCTTGTAACACTCTTTATGGTGGCTGTATGAAATCTAATTATGATTCCTCTTCTACATTAGAGGGTTTGTATCCTTGATCTGACCCTTCTGAATTATTAGAATCAAAATCACTAGCTTCCATATTCAAAAATTCCCAACCAACATCTTCAATAAATTTATCTAGATTATTAGTAATAGTCTTACAAATTGGTTGCCAATTCAAGTTCATTCTACTTTCATAATACTTTATATCCATGGAGTTCATCCATTCCTTGACGTCATCAAGTGAAGATTGAGGAATGGCGTACATATGGAGTACATCTTGCTTGGATTATTTGAAAACAATAGCCATATCCAATCCCTTTTTCCCAAGTCCTACTCTCTCAAGGTTAACAATCTCAATCTCAGTAATAGTGATTACTAAGAAAGGTAATTCCACCAACTCTACCAAAAAATTTACCATAGGAACAATAAAAGCAAAGGATTTGAAAGGAACTCCATGAAAACCAAGCTCTCTAAATGCTATATAAAATTCTAGTTCAAAATATTTTAGATGAGGTTGCTCCCATAGCTCTCTTACTCGATTGACAAATCCTTGAAACTATGTATTGATTTTATTTTTCCTATTCCTCTCTTATTGTTCTTTCTTAATTTCATCAAGATCATACATTGACCTTCTTGCCCCTCCTAAAGTTTGGACCACATCCATTACCTCCACATAAAACTGGACATCCTTGGTCTTCATGGTTCCCACGCCATGATATGGTTATGCAAATGAAAATGAAGAAGCAATCATCTCCTTATCCATTACCGGAAGAATGCATGCTTAATGTTTTGATACATGATATCAGCTCTTCTACCTCATGGTTGAATATCAAAGAATCCAGTATGGTAACCTCCAGAGGTTCTAGTCATCTTCCTTCCACCAAATGTTGTCTCCGTCCACATGTTTGCTGTTCTAATTGGCTTTGTTTTTGAAAGTCAAGTTTCTCCCTAAGTCACCAAGGTAGCTCTCTACCTCAAGCTCCCTTCATTGCCAGCTGCATCGCCTTTGGGATTTAGTCATTTGTACCACATGGTTGATGTGCTTTGAATCCTTGCATCTAAGGGGTTTAAAACCTTAGGGGCCTTAGATGAGAAAAAGAAGTAATGTTTTTCTTTTCTTTTTATGTGAGGACCTAGTAGTGAGATAAAATAGGACTGTATAGAAAAATGAAAAAAGAAGACATAAAAATTCATGGACCATACTATATCACCAACATGCTAGCTAACAAGGACATGAATGTAGTAGATTTAGGTATGATAGGGGTATTGCAAGGTATATTTGAGGAATATATAAGAATGAAGAAGAATTCAATGGATCAAATTAGTGTCAAATGTTTTCCTAAAAGATCTCCCACACCCTATTAGGGAATTTAATCATTTCTAAGCATTTTCCACGTCCCATGGGAAGTTTGAGGAGGCTCCAATAGTTGAGAGTTTAATGAGTACTTATAACTTCTTTCATGCAATCATGATTAGTTAGAGAACATATAGGGAAACTTGATGAGCTATGCAACAAATGAAGAGAATATAGGGTATTTTGACCTAGTCTTAAGCATCTCCAAGCATCTAGGAGATATTGAAGGAGTCAAGTGGCTGATAGATAGGGTCGAGGATAGAAGTTTTATTTTTGGTTACATTGACATCATGTAGGACATCCATAGTCTTATTCTTGGTTACGTTGACATCACAAAAAATTATATAGGATGGAGTAGAATGTAGCTCTACCTTTGTCAATTCCATGTTAAATTTTTATTATATATAGCTTGCTAGTGTAGGAATTCTAAGACAAACAATCATAGTAGGATGATTCTTAAAAGCTTGAATAATAACCTAGTGAACCCATATACTCTTATGACTATATATACACAAATCTAGATTAAACTTAGAATTCATTAGTTAAGTTCTCTTTATTCTATATTACCTCTGTGAATGTTTGTGTAAATCTACTCGCACTCGAAGGTGTTCCCTTGAATCCTTCGACAGTACCCTGTTCAACATCCAAAATAACATATTAAAATACCATTCGTAAAACAATGCTATTAACACATGTGTACTAAATTTAGAATTGTTTACTAACTTTACATACCCCACTGATAGGTGTACTGCAAAAATAAACAGGCTGATGACTAGTATATCCAGGCTCAATGCTATGACCCTGCAATTTTATTAAAATAATAAAACTAAATTAGTTAATCTTGCATTTCACAATCGAAATTTAATAAACTAAATTCAATGAACATGTTGAATTTTACCTGATCACAATACCATATGCATCATGCATGTCATCCGCCTCTCCATCCCCTCAGATGCATACGGATCAGCCGAGAAGATATGGATCTCGCGATAGCACCTCCTCCTAAGGGCCGGAGGGTCATACGAACAAGTGGCTCCAAGATTCGACACACATGGCCTCAAAGGCCACCACCTGAAGAGTCCCCTGGATTGCGTTGTACAATGGGGCTAGTGTGGTGGATGACACTCCGAGTCAAGGATGTGATCACCCGCAAAGTCTCTACATCAGCACTCTCCTTTGCAACTGCATGCATCACAACTGCCAGAGGGTGCCTAGCGAGATGTCGCCTCCCCCGTGTAGGATATGGTGCACCTGCCTGCGTCAGACCCCACCTCTCCCCTGAAACTCCCTCATATCAAAATAATTCGGGATTTGGTTCAACACAAACTCACAGTATAATTTCCTAAGAAAATATTGGGGGACTTCACAGTTATTGGACGGTGGGTAATCAAAGACCATATACCATCTGTCATAAAAACGGTTCCTAATCTCTTGGTGGTGACACCAATGGATAGGAAACCTCTTTACATTGAGAGTCAGATTTTGATTTGTTCTAGGGTCAGTGAATAGAGAGCACAAATTGCCTTTAGTAATCTTTAAATCTTTAACTTGTTTATATGATAATTTGTCTGCATAATATGCCCTCGATGTTTGCCTCCTATTTTTCCATCCAGATATTTGTTGGGTAATTGCATCCACATTTTTTAACAAATCCTTCAATGAATCTACTAGATGTATCCTTTCTGTGGTTGAAGAATTTTGATCACTCAACCTACTAATAAGATCCTCAACTTCTTTTCTATTGTTTTCAATTTCACTCCTCAAATTTTCTTGAGTTCCAGGAGGGTATTGAGAGAATGGTGGGGGAGGTTGATTTTGTTGAGGTTGATTTGGTTGAGGATTTCCTACAAATTAAAAAAAAATCATTCATTTCTAAACTAAAACAAACAAAATCAATTTAAAACAAAAAAATTCATAACAAATACCAAATAAAACTTACCTCTTGCATCTCTTCGTCGTCGTGGCACCATATTTGTGAAGAAAATCCAACTGAAGTTGATGAAATGTGAAGAAATCACCTCCCCAACAATGCGAGCGCGTAATGTAGAGTTTTTGGCCGCAGGCGGAGATGAAAACCAATAAAAACCAAATGACAAATGATATTTCGATTGACTTTTTTTTTTGCTTTTAAAAAGCCATAACGCATACGCGTTATGTCGCATTTTTCACTTTTTTGGCCACAAAAGTGCGACCATCTTGGTGCACTTACCCTAACCTCTAATTGTCCACCCTATATTTTGTTATCCCATCCTATCCCATCCCATCAATCTATACTATTCCATCCTATGTTCCATAAACCCCTTCTATTTACATCCCATTACCCTCTCTTATTTCACCTTATGTTCCATTATCCCCTCTTGGTCTTTTCCCACTATCTTTCCCTAATTAACCCTATGTTCCTTTATTCCCTCAGGTAATCCCATCCCATTAATGTCTAATAGTTCATGCTATATTTTGTTATCACATCCTAGCCCATCCCATTAATCTATTCTAGTCCATCCCATGTTCCATTATCTCATTTGACTCCCATTCCATTGTACCCTCTATTATTTCACTATATGTTCCATTACCCCATGTTGGTCTTGTCTCTTTATCCCTTCTATTCTATAGCACGTCCATCCAAATTTTATCCTATACACCATTAGAAGAAATATTTCCTTCCACTCATTATTGACCAAAGTTTTCTTCTCCATTACTATTGCACACCTCAACAACCAACTTCATGTGCTATAGTAAAACCCTAGACATGTCCTAATTCATCGTATGTTCCATTATCCCTTTGAAAGTTGCTAGTAACATAGTAATCCTCACTTCATTCATGCGAACTTCATTGTGGCATTATCACTATGTTGACAGCATGCCCTCATTAACATTAGTTCATCAACATATGCAATACGAATCTCAATGATCACTAAACTTTGGCATTTGCAAGAGTTTGGACTATCCCAACAGACTAAGTACTTTCACCATTCTATGATCTATAAGCACTATAATGTAGTCTCAATTGATGCCAATTGTTTACTCTTTCATTTATGATAGTTATAAAGGTACTCCTTGAACTTCTTTATAATACTATTAGATGTGTTGTTTCATTTGTAGTTGTTGACATCAAACAGCCCTGGTGATATTGGTGGCATGATGGACCATGGATTTGTTGCAGCAATAGCTTATTTTGATCCATTGAGAGAGGTATACAACAGATTAGTCGATTTGACATTATATTTTCTCTTTTATGGTCTATTATAGAAAATTTTCATGATACTTTTGTGGACGCAAAAAAAAGTAACCCTTCTACTTTTTCTCATGTTTAGGCCCTCCTAGTGGATTTTGGCTTTCTTTTTCCTAGATTTAATGTTGTAATGTGGTCAACACATTCACATTAGGTCTTGGACCCTTGTGAATCATTAAGAATTTTAGGATGTCTTGTAAAAGTGTTGTGAAGTGTTGTAACCCACTTTCACACTTTTCTAGGACCTTTTCAATATAATTCACCTAAATAACCTCTTTTTATCACTTGCCAAGTCTTATTTCAAAGTTTTGTAAAGAGTTGTAACAAACTCATGCTTTTCTAGGCTTGTCATCAATAATTCAACCCTTTCTTATGTTTAAATGATCCTTTAATGCACTTTCCGACCATACTTAAGTGTATTTTTGAGAATATTCCTATTAAACCTTATTAAATACACTTCAATCCCCAACACCCAGTAAAATTTCCCTGGTGGGACCAAGTCACCACCTGGGTGACTTAGTCCCACTGGGCACAAAAATCAAAATTATTTTAACTTTCTAGCGGGATTTTATTCTCTTAGCCTTAAGGTTGGTCTGTGATGTGTTATTTATGGGAAATATTGTAAAATCAAGTATAAATAAAGGGTTTTCCTCTCATCTTCTAATTCCCCAATTATTTTAGTGCATTCATTCATACTTTTGCATACAATCAATCATAATTCTCAAGTATTCAAGGCATTATCAAGCATCCATTGGAGCTCCTTCTTGCATATCTTCAAATTTCAACATCAAGGGTTTGGTGAGTTGTAGCATTGCATGTTGTTCATTCATCATTATCTTTCTATTTCATTTCATTTTCAAGGGTTTGATTACCAAATTGGGGTTTGACCAAAGAAAACCCCTATTCTCTAACCCTTAACCATTTTCCCCCTCTTTGCATGTGTTTTGTAGGTCTTGTATGCATATTTTTCAAAGAGGAAAGTGTTAAAAAGGTGTTGTCAACTCATCAAATTCATTCAATTCAACAAATCCCTATTGGAAGCTTGGAGACCTCTTTCATCCCGTTTTCTATAGAATCTGAATTGAACACCTGTCAGGAAGGGAAGTACAAACATAAAGCTATAGATTCTTGTCCTGAATTTCTTGATATTCTTAGGTGGACTAAGTTTCCATCAGTGGTGAATTAGTCCCACTGCCAAGCTTGAAAAGTGATTTCTGCATTTCTGGATACCTATTTGACAGAAACCTGTTCAGACATAATCTCCCTGAAACAGGACTAAGTCACCCAACTTGGCATAAGTGTCCCAGTTGGCTTCAATAGCAAAATATATAGGATTCCAGAGCCTCTCTACATCACATTTCAATTTCCAAGTGCACATCTCCAGTCTTGTTCATTTAGGTTATTGTTTACTTGCATTCTTAGGTCATTTTACATACATCACTGTGTTTTCAAACAACTTGTATTTCTTAGGTTTTATAGTAATAAGTCATTTATTTAATCAGTTCATTGCATTTAGGCATACTTCATCCATCCTTGCATTGATTTTGAGTGTAGACATTTCTCATTTTGGCCCATCTTTCTCCTTTTGGATGAAAAACCCTAGAAGTGTAAGAAAGTCATTGGGTGCCAAAATATTTGTATACAAATTTTATGTAGTTTAATTTCTATCTTGATGGTTGCTACAGGTGGTTGTCACTTCACATTATGGATGTGGTAATGCTGTAAATGTGCATGATGACTATATGTATGTGGTAAGTGATTATATTTTGTTATATGTCATTTCACAATTCAATTTTGATGTATTAACATCTTTAATTTTTATTGTATCAGTTGAGGGTCTAGAGTTAAGAGAGAAGGGATAGTGGTGTGTTCGAAAGACAAGAGAACCAATAAGCACTCCATCCAACCGAATTTCGAAGGAAGCATGAGATATTTTTCATTCCCCTAGAGGGAAATGACTATGTATTAGGGTCGTTTGTTGTATTCCTATGTGGCATTTTGGAACATATGTTTTGTACTATCAATATATACATGACATTTTATGTCCATATGGCTCTTTTGTACTAAGCATGTATGGATTTCTTGGATATACTTTTATCAATATATATCATTGTATAGCCTTATGGATTTTTGATTAAAGAAAATCTTATTTTAGTACTACCATTCTTAAATGATGTTATCATCTGTATTGTGTAAACTGTATGCTTGAATGTTGTATACATGGGTTTTTTTTACATATAATTCTTAATTAATTACTGTCGATTGTTCAATAAGCTCCATCTAATGTGTATTATGTAAATAAGCTCCATTCTTGGTGGTTTGTATCCTTTGCAATGCTTTAGTTACTTGTGCCTCACTTATTCACATGTATGTTTCACTTATTCATTTGTATACTTCATGTATATTGCATTTATTCACATGTATGTTTCATGCTTCCAATGTATAATTCATGTGTTCATGTGTATTCTTCATTATTCATGTGTATACTGCATGTATTTGCATGTATGCTCCATGCTTCTTGAGTTTTATTGTTTTCTAGTGGCAAGGAATTTAACACCAAAATGTTTCAAATGAATTGTAAGAGCTCCTTCCCATAAAAAAAATATCATTGAAAAATGTATTGCTTTTAATTCATGGTTGAGGCTAGCATCCAACAACTAATGGTTCTAATTCTAAAGCTTGCATTTGCATCTATAGAACAACTAGATGTTTCAAACCTCATAGGCATATATATATACCTCTATGAACTTGTATGAACGTGCATCAAAACACATGATAGTTGTTGATCCAACCAACAAAATTTATTTGCAAATACTAATATCACAACACTTGACATCTCATTAAATGAAATCAATGCGAAGGTTAGTTTTAATGATATTCTGAAGATATTAGATGTGTATGAACAACAATATAATCTTGATTTCTGAATGCATCACCCATGTGCAGTTATCACATTTCTCCCATAATGATCATTTAAAGAAGTTAAAAAGCCTCCTTCCATTTTCTATGTGTGAAATAACATGACAAATCATTGAGAAACATGGTCCTATAGCTACTACCACATCATGTTTTATAACTCTAGAGCACGAAAATACCACACATCATGGATATTGAATATCTAGATCCAATGTTTCACTGGTAGGTTGAGTTTTACATCTCAGCAAGGGCACACTATTTTGTGACAACAACTGAAATTCAAACTCTTAAGGGATTCAGTCAGTTGAACATAGCTCAAAGTGATTCGGCATGTTTGGGTGCAAAATAAGATCGTGCCTAGTGTAAATGTACCCACTCGGATGCATCGGAACAGTTCGTTTGGTCACACGAGTTGCAGAATGAAAGTTGCACCACTTTACAACTTTGCACTACTTACATTTGATAACTTTTACCAAAGCGAAAAGTCACCACCATAGGAAAACACCTCTAAGATAGAAAAAAATAAGAGGGTTTATTATAGAGGGCCCAACATGAACTCATAGGCTTAGACGAGAAGTTTATAAGCATGTCACGGTATCTGAGTAACAACATGCTGAAGTTTGCAGCCATTTTGCACTTTGGACTCTTAAAGGATTCTACCGGTTGAATGTAGCTCAAAGCAATTAAACATGTTTGGGTGTGAAATAGGATTATTCCTAGCGTAAACATACCCACACAGATGCATCGGAAAAGTTTTATTGGTCACACAAGTTGCAGAACGAAAGTTGCACCACTTTGCAACTTTCAACTACTTGCATTTAACTTTTTCCCCAAGCGAAAAATTTGCCACCATGGGAAAACACCTCTGAGATAGAAAAAACCAAGAGAGGTTATTGTAGAGGGGCCCAACATGAACCCATAGGATTGGATGAGAAGTTTCTAAGCCTCATGGTATCCGAGTAATAGCATGTTGAAGTTTGCAGCCATTTTGCACTTTGGACGCTTAAGGGATTATATCGGTTGAATTAGCTCAAAGTGATTTAGCATGTTTGGGTGTGAAAGAGGACCATTCCCATCATAAAAATACCCACACATACATGTCAAAATTGTTTGTTTGGTAACATGAGTTGCAGAATGAAAGTTGCACCACTTTGCAACTTTCAACTACTTACATTTGACCTTTTTCCCCAAGTGAAAACTTTCTACCACAGAAAAATGGCTCTGAGATAGGGAAAACTGAGAGAGGATATTGTAGAGGGGCCCAATATGATCCCATAGGCTCAGACAAGAATTTTCTAATCATCACGATATCCAAGTGATGACATGTTTGTAGCCATTTTGCACTTTGGACTCTTAAGGGATTCAGCCAGTTGAATGTAGCTCATAGTGATTTGACATGTTTAGGTGCAAAAGAGGATCATGCTTAGTGTAAACATACCCACACGAACATTTCAGAATAGTTTCTTTGGTCACACGAGTTGTAGAA
Source organism: Sequoia sempervirens (assembly GCA_007258455.2). NCBI lineage: Eukaryota > Viridiplantae > Streptophyta > Pinopsida > Cupressales > Cupressaceae > Sequoia > Sequoia sempervirens. The sequence continues at coordinate 2,420 of VDFB02132145.1, read as the reverse complement.
TGAAATTTGCACCACTTTACAACAATCAACTACTTGCATTTGACTTTTTCCCCAAGTGAAAAGTTTCCACCATGGGAAAACACCTCCAAGATAGCAAAAAATGAAGGTTATTGTAGAGGGGACCAACATGAATTCATAGAATCATATGAGTAGTTTCTAAGCATCGTGGTATCCAAGTAACAACATGTTGAAGTTTGCAGTCATTTTGCACTTTGGACTCTTAAGGGATTCAACCAGGTGAACATAGTTCAAAGCAATTTGACGTGTTTGGGTGTGAAAGAGGACCATGCCTAGTGTAAAAATACCCACCCAGATGTATTGGAATAGTTCATTTGATCACACAAGTTGCAAAACAAAATTTGCACCACTTTGCAACTTTGCACTACTTGCATTTGACAATTTTTTCCCCAAGCAAAAAGTCGCCACCACAAGAAAACGCCTACAAGATAGAAAAAAATGAGAGAGGTTATTATAGAGGGGCCCAACGCAAACACATAGGCTCATATGAGAGGTTTCTAAGCAACACGGTATTCAAGTAATAGCATGCTAAAGTTTGCAACCATTTTGCACTTTGGACTCTTAAGGGATTCAGCCAGTTGAATGTAGCTCAGAGCGATTCAGCACATTTGGGTGTGAAAGAGAACTATTCCTAGTGTAAACGTACCCACCCAGACACATTAGAATAGTTTATTTAGTCACGGGAGTTGCAGATCAAAAGTTGCACCACTTTGCAACTTTGCACTACTTGAATTTGACAACTTTTTCCCCAAGCGAAAAGTCTCCACCATGGGAAAAAACATCTAAGATAGTGAAAACCGAGAGAGATTATTGTAGAGGATCCCAAAATGATCCCATAGGCTCAAACAATAATTTTAGAAGCATCACGGTATCTGAGTAATAGCATGTTGAAGTTTGGAGCCATTTTGCAGTTTGGAGCCATTTTGCACTTTGGACTCTTAAAGGATTTTGGAGTTCTTGAATTGCGATGTACAGTTATCTGACCATATGATATGCTCACTGAATGATATATCCCTACTATCCAGATTAGCATAGAACATCTAAAAGAAACCTTGCACAAACTTTGCAGAATGTGTGTGGTCATCACTAACGTAAAAGTGATACTCCCTCAATACTTTCTTGTTATCCTATCTACTATCATTTGCATGAATGAATGCTATATGCACAAATATAGCAACCTGCATGGAGTTGTACTACTATGATTGCACCTCATTATGTGGCGATATTGTGTAGTTCCTTGCAATGTTGACAACTGAAATGATGCTATGAAGCAGAAACGTGTCCTTGCATAACTTAAATTGTGAGTGCAACCAACGAGCTCTATGTGTATGCCTTGCATACTCATAGACCACCTGATCAAAGAAAATGCCCATAAACTAATACACTAGAATCTTATCACTAACCAATTCACACTTCTTTGCTTCTTTCCCATCTTTTAGACTATAGACCATAGTCTTGTATTTGCCAAATTCCACAATTTTGTCTCTAATAGTGTGTGTACTAGTCATGTGTTGGAAAATTGGAAAATGTTGCATGCCACCACAATGATCACATGTGCCATCCAAACATGACTTCTTGTAAAAAAAATTGACCATTCACTCTTTCACATAAAATGGAAGATAAAAATTCCCTTGAGGATTTAGGTGGAGGCCTTATGTTACATTCCTGCAAAACATTGTTAGCATGCATATCTACACATATATGTCAATAAACATCATAATGGTTAGAAAACTCAATATGTACTCTACAACAACAAGTAGTGCGTGTGTGATTTATTTTGACATAAAAATGATTTATCATTTCAAAATACCATTGACATATTTTAATTTCAGGAAACTTTCTTACAAAATCAGCAAAAAAATGGGTTTGAGTGGTATCCAAATAATGCTTTAGATGTGGCTCACGGATTTTACTACCAATTATCCTTCTTAGAACATCTCTTTGATTGGGAGAGGTCCTTGTGTTATCCTTCCAATAATCTAATATTATAGATCTCCAAGCTTGAGAAATTATTTTATCTTTCCATGGCACTCTACATGAGAATACCCACGTGACATAGATTTTAGGAACCCGAAATGCTAGGCTCTCTTCCTAAGGTTTTCCACCTAGAAAGAGAGAGATCAGGGGTTCTAAAATGCTTATGCACATTCAAATTAGGATGTATTCAATGTGATATTATGTAAATGAACTTAACTAAATGCAATTGACTGATTAAAATGCTCTAAAATGAATGTTAAATTGCAATTTAAGCTATGTTTGAAAACACATTATGTTATGTAGAAATGAAGTAGAAACTTAGATAAATGAAAATAGAATTTAATGGGGTTGGACAGAGTGCACCTAGAGGAAGAATAAGGTCACTGGAAGGTTTTGGAATGTCTCTGAAACTTTTGTTAATGGCC